>JAJLXO010001057.1:0-19652 GCA_030571375.1 Botryozyma mucatilis | reverse complement strand
ATAATAATATAATAATATAATAATATAATAATATAATAATATAATAATATAATAATATAATAATATAATAATATAATAATATAATAATATAATAATATAATAATATAATAATATAATAATATAATAATATAATAATATAATAATATAATAATATAATAATATAATAATATAATAATATAATAATATAATAATATAATATAATAAATATTATAAATATTATAAATAATATAAATACTATAAATACAATAATATAATAAATATAATAAAACAATAAATACAATATACAATAACTATACAAACAACATAACAAACCTTGTTGGCTAAATAACCAGAAAAAACACCAAACAATCCTCGCAAAACACTATGCGGTTTGGTAAATTTGTAGTATTCACATATCTTTCCAGCTATTCACTAGTTAGCATGAATAGCAAAGCAAATAATAATAAGAATAAATAACATTAAATAAATAACATTAAATAAATAACATTAAATAAATAACATTAAATAAATAACATTAAATAAATAAACCCACACAGTTTAACTCCGCCAAATGCAAATGCAAATGCGAGAATAGAAGAAATAAACCCAGTGCGAACTAGTTCAGTAGATATTTCCTTTCTCTCTGCAGATGTTAATTGTTTATCTGTACTTATAAATTTTTTAATAAACAAATGATCTGAAAATGCAATTTTAGCAATATCAATTGATGTTTTATCATCATTTAGTATTGTCTCAAACATTTTTAGTTGATTAGATAAGAGTTTAAGAATTACAATAAAATCTTTTTACGATTTACAGTTTACGATTTAATTACTGATATATACATTATAGTATTATAATTGGATGTTTATGTATTTTATTTTTTTTATTTATATTTACATTCTATATTGATTGTTATAGAATTCAAATCTACTAAAAATCTTTAAATTGGGATTATTTATTAACAAATAATTTAATCTTAATTAATTGTATAATAATAAAAAAATAAAAAAATAAAAATTTTTTCTAATCTAGTTGGATCCAAGTAAAAATTAAATTAAGATGAGAATCGAATTAAAATGTAAATAAAATTAAGTTCCATTCTATTAAAATTTTACTAAAAGAAATCAAAATAGATAATCAAAGTTAATTAAATTGTAATGAAAATTTAACAAAAGTTAAGTAAAAAACAGTAAATAAACTTTAATAAATGAATAATCAGTTAAAATCGATTTATACAAAAAATTAACCGTTTCTTTATTGAAAATTAATAATAAAATAAAAATAGAAGCTTAATAGTAATACATATATGACTTGGATTACAACGCTTTCTTTTGAATTCGTTAATTTTGAATAGGTTATTTAGAAATTATAAATACATATATTTGAAAACTAAAATTAATTTTTTATATTTTATGAATATGATAAACAAAATGTATTGATTTTAATAGTACATACATATATATAAATATATATAAATATTTACTTAATATAAAGAAAAGTAAATCTCCTATATATTTTAAATCCAATAAACAGCCAAAATGGCAAGTTTATCAGTAAAAAATAGTATGGAAATAACAAAGAAACAAACGTAAATTCCCTATATCTTTTAAATCCAATAAACAGCCAAAATGACAAATTTAACAGTAAAAAATAATATGGAAATAACGAAGAAATCATGAGGTTAAGAAGAAAATGAAGTATAAAGAATTGAAGTGGACATGAAAAAACCAAAGTAAACTAAATAAAGCAAAAATGTAGAAAAGAAAAAAAAGGTTAAACAAAAACGTCCATTCTTGAATACTAAACCAGTACAAGAATATAACTAAAAATAGAAGTATCGTAATCATAAGTAAATAGTAAAAGTAATAAACTAATTTGAATAACTTAGTTTGCAAATATCTTTTCCGCCGGATAATTGCATGATGAAGTATTACCATTGGATTTATAGTCACAGTATAAGGAATTGCCGGATGAAATACATGTTAAATTGTCTCCACAGTATCTAAAGTTCCATCTACCATTAATACATACCCCAAAATAATCTCCATTACATACTAAAGTACCTTCGATCTTGCAACTTTCGCCATGAATATGGCATTCTGAATCTGTACCAGCAGATGATGATGATTGTGTATGAGAAGGAAGAACTTGCGTGACAGATCCATATAAAGTAGTAGAACCTTCGGTAGCTGTTGCATATGGGAGAGCAGTTTTAAAAACTTTTGGAGTAGATGAGACATTTGGTATTGATCCTATGAATACAGTAGTAGAAACCGTAAAAAAAACTGTAACAATTGATCCGTTTGAAGTTAATTCTGACTTTTGCAATACAGGAACAGTAACTAATTTGCCTTGAGGAGTAAATAATGCGGCTGGTGGTGTTATAGAAGATGGAGGGAAATATGAAGATAAAGAGGAGGATGAAGAGGAAGATGAAGATAAAGAATAAAATAAAGATGAAGAGGACAATGGGGATGAAGAGGAAGATAAAATTGAAAAATTTGGCAAAGAGTCTGTAGAGGAGCTCAATTGAGAAGATTTAGCATGAATTTCATAATTAGATAATGATAATTCATTATTGACTCTATAATTTATTTTATTTTTCACAGATTCTGATTGGTAATTGATTGCAGCTGAGTCAGAAATAACATATTTTATACTAGATGCATAAGCAGAGTCAGATACTTCACCAGAAGTAACTTCTGTAAAAGTCGTTACCACGGCGCTTGAGGAAGTAGAAGTTATAGTGAAGGTTGGAGACAATTTGCTAGATGAAAATACATAAATGTTATTTGAATTTGAACTTGAAGATGATAACGTTTCAAAGGAAGAAACTGTTGAAGATACTTCAGGGTGATATTGTTCATAAATGGATACACCTACCGGGGAACCTACTGAAAGTGGTTCAACCGTAGATTGGAGTTGAATTTGTTTGGAATCTTCTGTACTTGAAGCTGCGTAAATATTATCACTAGTAGAAGACTGTGACCAAACTGAGGAAGATGGAATATTATCACTAGTAGAAGACTGTGACCAAACTGAGGAAGATGGTTCGTAATAAGCTATTGAAGATGGTTCATAATAAACTATTGAAGATGAAGAGGGCTCATAAATTGATGATTGATAGACTGAAGAAGATGGTTCATAATAAACTATTGAAGATGAAGAGGGCTCATAAATTGATGATTGATAAGCTGAAGAAGATGGTTCATAATAAACTATTGAAGATGAAGAAAGCTCATAAATTGATGATTGATAGGCTGAAGAAGATGCATAAATTGCCGATGAAGAAACAACAGATCCTGAGCCAGCTAAAGCAGCTTTAGCTGCTTGAGCATAATTAACACCTGAATCGATATTACCATAAGCAGAAGAGGCATCCCAAAGCATTACACCACCAAAGGAAGGATAATCCTTTACAGAGTTTACAATATTTTTTAAAGTTGCAGGATCGACATAACCTGAACCAGCAGATGATTGAGAAGCGGGTACACCTAAATAAACTTTAACATTTTTATTCAAAGAAGAAGTTAAAGCTAAGTTATTCCAATCTGCAAAATTAAATGAAGATGTACCAAATTTGTTAACACCGCAATAATTATTATAAAATTGTACGAATAAGAAATCAATATGAGAATTTTTAATAGCATCATCTAAATGTGCATCAGGAATTGGACATTGTGGAGCAGCAGAAATATAATAAGTTTTTGAAGTATCTTTAGCGAAATTTTCTCTTAATTTTGTAACTAGAGAGGCATAACCGGTTGAGCCACCAGATTCAATATCAAGATCAAAACCATCAATAATTGAATCACCAAAAGGACGTAATTCTGCAGTACCAGCACCGAATAAATTCCATAAAGTATCAGCATATGATTCAGCTTGTTCATTAGAATTAAAGCCAAAACTACCAGTTGCTCCACCTAGAGATAATAAAACTTTTTTACCATTATTTTGACAAGTTTTAATATCATCAGCAATTTTTGAACAAGTTAACATTCCAGTATTCGGAAATGTAGTCCAGCAAGCACTTGCAAAATTAAGACCTGGTAAATCTTTATCAACTTTATTATAAAATTCATTTAAGAATGATAGGATAACTATATCAATAGTGTCATCATTACAATAACTTGCCAAATTTAGTTGAGAATCAGCAGTTCCAACAGAATTTTGACCCCAATAAACAGCAAGTTTAGAAGAAGATGATGAAGTTGAAGTTTCCTGTGCAAAAGTTTGAAATTTGCTTAACCAAGAGATGGTTAAAAGAGAAGCGCCAAGAAGTCCTGACAGCATTATTTACCGATAACCGTTACTATAAGCGATATCCGTGAATATTATGTAATACGAAATTAACCGATAACCTTTAGCCGAATTTAGGTTATAACGATTTAATTTTAATTAGCGAAAAAAAAAAAAAAAAAAAAAAATAGAGTTTGAATACAAAAAAGGGTAACTTTATAATTAAGGTACTAATAAAATTACACAATACGATAGATATATCAAAGAGTAAGTAATAGTAATCAAAATTATTTAAATAATTATTTGATAAATATAATAAAAGAGTGTAGATATTAACTTAAATTAAAATACAGTATATAAAAAGATAAATAATAAATAAGTAGTAATTTATTAAAGAGAGTAATATAATAAGGAACGACTGTTAAGTAAAGAACGTAAAGTAAGGAACGTGAAAAGTTAAACAAAAAACAAAAAAAAAACAAAAAAAAACAAAACAATATAAATTGTAATATAAATTGGTGTTGAAAATTTAACTAAGATTGATAATTTAAAAAATTTAAGAGAAGCATTTTGACTTATATATATATACAAATATTTATGTTTGCAACTAATTAATTACTAATATATAATTATAATAATAATAATAATAATAATAAAAACAATGGTTTCATTTCTACAGTTAGATATACATAATGTTTTTTTTTTTTTTTTTTTTTTTTTTTTTTAGTGAAACCACAAACGTTTTCATACAAAATGTAATATAAATATATTTTAACGTTTATTAACAAAAAAAAAAAATATCACACAACGGTTTTATGCTAAAAAGAAGGGGGTGGCAGAAAGGGATATGCATGTTGATATTAAAAACTAAGTTTATAACTTTTGTTAATAATATATGTTTATAAAATATATTTATTTATTACAAATAAAAATAAATACACACTATTAAATTTATAAACAAACAATTACAAAACAATCATAAATAAAAACAAACAATTACAAAAATAATTATAAATATAAAATAAACAAATAATATAAAACTAATTATGTCATGCATGCAAGTGGACAAAATTAAATAAATAAAATACCTGCAGGATAGTTGTTGTTGGCATACATCATGACAAATCCAGCCCGTGCCAAATTCAATGTTTAAAAAAACAAAAGAGAACATAAAAAAAAATATAAATTACATAATAATAATAATTTCTAAATGGAGAAAAGGTAATCTGTATTAGGAAGTATTAAATTCTCTGCAACCAGCCACAAGACTGCATGCATAATTATTAATTTAATTAAAAAAAAAAAAAAAAACAACAACCTACATACATTGAAACATAAAACGTTAACAAGGGTTTTTATTTTTATTTTTTAAATATCTTGATTGGATTATTTGTATGTGTTGCTATAGTATTTTAATTTATAAAAAATATTATTTTTTAATAACCTTGGCGGAATATGTTAGTACATATTGTTAAAAACGTAATGACAGGAGTCACAATTGAGATTATTATTGTAAAAAGGAACAGCAAAAAACTGTAAAATAGTTGTAGAAGTTTGAATAGAATGTTTTTAAATAACATATTAGTTATTAGCTATTTTTTACGATTTTTTTGACATCAAAATGTACTGTAAAATTTTAATTTTGGCCATGTAAAAATTTATTTATTATGTAAACTACATACAAATTTATATGAAGGCGAAAGATAATTAAATTGTAGTTTATTTTTTTGGATTTATTGAATCAAGTAGAATAGAATGAATAGAGCACTAGTTGATATTAATATGATGTAATATAATAATATAATATAATATAATATAATATAATATAATGCAATATAATAATATAATACAATATAATAATATAATACAATATAATAATATAATACAATATAATAATATAATATAATACAATAATATAATATAATATAATATAATATAATAAATAATATATAATAACCTACGCATTTCAATATTACAATTCATTATATTTACTATCTGCTTATTATATACCATTAAACATATTAAACAAATCACTAGTTCAAAACAACTCCTTCCTTGTTTAACTCGTGCTCAATCACATCCTTAACCTTATCAACACTAGGACTATCAATAGAAATGATACGTTTCTCCTTTGAATACAATTGACGTAAATCATTTGGTAGTATTGAATCAAAAGAATAACCATCAATATTTTTAAGTGCCTTATCAACAGCTTCAGAAAATTTAGCTGGATGTGCTGTACATAATGAAATGTAAATATTTTTACTTTGAGTTTGATTAGTAGATTCTTGAGATTTTCTAATAGCTGCAGTTACACCAACAGCAGAATGAGGATCAAGAACATATTTAGAACTTGTTTCATATATTTTTTTAATTGTCTTACAAGTTTCATCATCAGAAACTGATTCACTAGAGAATATTTTCTTTCCAGCTTGAATAACTTCATTTGGTACTTGAAAACTTCCATCAATTTTTAATTCAGATTGCCATTTATTAATTTGTTTTGCAGCATCTTGATCAGATTTAATTCCAACCATATTATCTCTTACTAAATACCAAAGTAATCTTTCAAAATTACTAGATACAAGTATATCCATTGCAGGAGATAAAGTTGATTCAGAATCAACAGCAGTTGTACCATCAGGATTTTTACGTTTTTCATATTTTGAAGTTTTGAAAAATCTATCTAAAATATCATTAGCATTTGTAGCAATAATAAGTTTTTCAATTGGTAAACCCATTTTTTTAGCATAAAAACCAGCTAAGATATCACCAAAATTACCAGTTGGTACAGAAAAATTAATTTTAATATTTTCATTCATAGAAGAATTTTTTTTAATAACATTAAAATAAGCATAAAAATAATAAGTAATTTGAGCTAAAATTCTTGCCCAATTAATTGAATTAATTGCACCTAAATGTACTTTATTATTAAATTTTACATCATTAAATAATTGTTTAACAATATCTTGACAATCATCAAATGTACCTTTAACTGATATATTATGAACATTAGAATCCAATACTGTTGCCATTTGTAATTCTTGAATAGGAGAAATTCTTCCTTGTGGATGTAAAATAAATACTGATACATCCTTTTTATTTCTTAAACCATAAATAGCTGCACTTCCAGTATCTCCACTAGTAGCTCCAACTACAGTAATATGATTTACTTTATTATTATTATTATTATTATTATTATTATTATTATTATTATTATTATTATTATCATTCTCAACCCTAGTCCTCGTTAAAAAATATTCAAAAAGATTTCCTAAAAATTGTAAAGCTACATCTTTAAAAGCATAAGTAGGACCATGAAATAATTCTAAAAGATAAAAAATTGAATTATTTTCTTTAATATTTTTATCAACATTAACAGATTTAATTGGTGTAATTTGATCATCTTTAAAAGTTGAATAACTTTTATTAATAAGGGTTTTTAAATCTTTAGAATTTATATCTTTTTCTGAAATAAATAATGACATAATTTCAAATGCTAATTCTTGAAAAGTTAAATTTTTCCATTCTTGTAAAAAATTATCCTTTAATTTAGGAATTTCGCTAGGAATGAATAGTCCACCATCGGAAGCTAATCCTTTAATTACCACCTCTTCGAACGAGAGTGATTCGTTACAGGATCTTGTTGAGAAATATTTTTGGGACATATTGTATTAATAGATATATGAAGATATATAATATATAATATATAAATATGATAAATATAATAAATATAATAAATAATATAATATAATATAATATAATAAATATAATAAATAATATAATAATATAATATAATATAATAATATAATATAATAAATAATATAATATAATATAATAAGAAAAACAAATATTAATCCCTCTCCATGACAATAAAATCTTCACATCGTATTATATCGTTTTACATTTACTTATACACGTGGCAACCGTGGGTCAATTACCATGGTAATACTTTCTACAAAAATACTATTTAAACAACTTTATTAGTAATATTGTGAGTCACCATTATAGAAAAACGTTAATAATTGGTTTAAGCGGAGAACGTGATAGAATGAGCCGGGATGTGAACCAATTTGGTGTAAACATAAAGTAAATGTGTAATAAATGTGTGTAATAAATGTATGTGATAAATTTATGTAATAAATTTATATAGTAATAATATATATAATAAATAAATGTAAAATGCTATGTAAATAAAGATATAGTATAACAATAGTAAACAATAGTAAACAATAGTAAACATAGTTAACAATAAATAAATAAATAACTTAACTGTATAACGGAATTTCTAATTTTTGATTACATAATATAATTTATATTAGTAATAATTGAAATTATTACATAACTTTGTTTACTTTGTGATTGTATATTATATATATATTTATATATATATTATATATTATTATATAGTTATTTATATATTATTGTATATATTATTTATTATATAGTTATTTATATATATATAGTACATATCATTGTATAGTTTATTTGTTATATATATCTATGTGTATATATATTATTTATATCATATTAGCGTAAATAATACAAATACTTTCTAATCTTATTCTGACCCACTTTTAAACCCTTATAATGAATACATATAGAGTATAGCAGTTTTTTTATAAGTATAATAACATCTACTGTGGCAAATATTAAGATAGAATATAATTAAAAAAAATTAAAAAACAAAAAAAAAAAAAAAAAAAAAAAAAAAAAAAAAAAAAAAAAAAAAAAAAAAAAAAAAAAAAAAAAAAAAAAAAAAAAAAAAAAAAAAAATATTAATAAACTTTAAATCAAAAACCATCTACAATCACTGAATTGAGAAAATGAAATTTGGTAAAAAGTAAGTCTACTCGGTTTTTAAATTTGAACAATCTAACATTTAATGTTTATAGTCTACCAAGAAATCAAGTTCCAGAATGGAGGTAAGTAAAACGCGTTTTATAAATTATATTATTGTATACGCGTTTTTTTATACTAACGTAAAGCTCGAATTACATGAACTATAAACTATTAAAACAAATTATAAAACACACGGTAAATGATGCTAAGGAGAGAAAGCAACCAATTGAAGAGGCTGATCTTGCATGTAGGTTATTATTATGTTATACTATATTATTATATTATATTATAGTATAGTATATTGTATTATATCATTTTCTATTATTATACTGCTCTATTATGTTGTGTTTCCTAATTCGGACTAGCTTCCTACCCCTCTTTTTATTTGTTTATTTTGCATTTATTTATTTATTTATTTTGCATTTATTTTGCATTTATTTTGCATTTATTTAGCATTTATTTTGCATTTATTTAGCATTTATTTAGCATTTATTTGTTTATTTACATATTATTTAGCATTTATTTATTTGTTTGTCTTTTTGTTTACTTATATCCCGTTTGGGAATGAGTGCATTTATTTATTATTATTATTATTATTGTTGTTGTTGTTATTATTATTATTATTATTATTATTATTATTATTATAAATGCATATATTATTTATCATTTGCATTATTCACTATAAATACTAACCTTTAGCCTTCTTTTACGCACTCGACAGAAGCGTGGACACTGTAGAACAGTTTTATGAAAAACGTGAATATGAAAATTCACGTCGATTAAAATTCTTGATTGAAAAATATCATCCCAATACCACAAATTTAGATGATCTTGATCCAACTGAATTAGAAGATTTAGTTGGTGCTTTACTTGAACTTCGTAGTCAATTGAGAAAATTACAATGGTTTACTGAGGTTAACAAACGTGGCTTTCAAAAAATTTTAAAAAAATTAGATAAAAAAACAAATTTGAAAACTCAAGCAAGATATCTTGAATCAAAAGTACTCGTAAAACCATTTGCATCTGGTTCAGAATTAAATCAGCAAACTGCTCTTGTAAATGATTTACTCACTACTTTATCCCCATATGAAGAAAAATTTTTATTACCAGAATTGAAAAAAACAATCTCTTCAGTAACTTATTCAGATCAACCAGAAATTGAAGAATTAAAAAAATTCTTATTAAATGATGATGTAACAAATTTTAAATCCACTTGTGAATCAATTCAAACTGAAATTCATGAAAAATCTTATCTTTCCTTGTTACAAAAAGCGGCTAACTTAAAATCATTAGAATGTTTAAAATATATTATTACTAACAAACTTGATGATATTTCTGATAATTATGATATTCATAGTCGCAACATTATTCATAAGCTAATCATCTCCTATGGAAGACAAGCCGCTCCAAATAAACCAATAACTCGTTCACGTGATCTCTTTATTAAACCAGCTCAGCAACCAGAAGCAAATAATTTTTTAATAAAATCTATGCATAATGATCGTGTTACAACTGATGGTAAGGAATCAAACGATGAAACTTTTATTATTGATTATATACTTAAACATTTAAAACCGTTACAAAAAATTGCTATTCTTGCTAAGGATTCTTATAAGCGTACTCCACTTCATTATTCTTCCTTGTATGGTTTAAAAAATATTACAACTTTATTAATCAAATATATAAAAGATTTTCAAATGTGGGATTATAATACTCCCATAGATGATAAATATTGGGAAGATTCTGAATCATTAACGCCAATTCATTTAGCTGTAATTGGTGTACATCCTTTAACAACAAGTGTATTACTTAACTCCTGTTCTGATAATAAATCTATTAACAATTCAACTGGTTTATTACAATTAGCTGTTAAACATAACTCTCCAATTTTAACTAAATTATTAATTCAACATGGTTTAGATGTAAACTTTATTTCAAATGACGAAAATGAAACTTGTTTATATATAGCTTCCCGTTTAGGTTATACCGATGTTGTACAACAACTTCTAGAATTAGGTGCTGATACTTCAATTGCCGAAAATACTTTTGGATGGACACCATTGTTTGTTTCCGCTGCAGAAGGTTATTCTCAAATTGTAGACTTATTAGTAAAATATAATGCTGATATTCAAAAAACTGATTTATACGGTTGGACCGCTATGGAACATGCTTGTTTAAGAGGTCATCTTGAAGTTGCACAATCAATAAAATGTCATCCGGAAGAGGATATTAAATCATCCTCATCTTCAATGAAGGGAGGAAATTCAAGTCCTAAATCCGAGTCAACTTCAAGTTCTACAAAATCAAACTCTAGAGATTCTTCACCAGTTACTGGGTCAATATTTGAACCCGTAAAGAGTTTTGGTCATCCATTTTTACAAAATGAAAGCTTAATCTTGGTTACCCTTGGTTCCTCAGATGTTCGCTTAAACGTTGTTCCAGTTCAATTAGATAGTGTACCATTTTCCAGAGCTCATGCTACCCAACTTGATATTGCTCTTTCACTGTCAATTTCAGCATCAAACTCTACTGATGAACCATATATCAAAGATTTACCTATCCAAGATAGCTCTGCTTCTGACACCATATTATTTCACACCAAGGAACCAAATAAGACTATATTGTATTTTGATTTGGTACCAACATATTCTTCAAAGAAAACAGTTATTGGGAGAGCTGTTGCCATGTTATCAAGTGTACGCACTCTTTTAAAGGAAAGGTATAGTAGTTTACATCAGTTGGTTAATTTGCCCATTTTACAAGCTGAAACTTTGGAAATTCTTGGAACGTTACAATTTGAATTTCTAATTGTTAATCCATTCACACATCCAAATATGTCGATTGAAAAATCTTCGACTTATTGGAAATCGTTAATCACTACTAGAGTCATTGGTCATCGTGGCTTGGGTAAAAATGATACTAATAGAAAATCGTTACAATTGGGAGAAAACACTTTGGAATCATTTATTGCTGCTGCAAACTTGGGCGCAAGTTATGTAGAATTTGATGTACAATTAACAAAAGATTATATCCCAGTTATTTATCACGATTTTTTGGTTAATGAAACTGGAATTGATGTTCCAATGCATGCTTTAACATTAGAACAATTTTTAAATGTCTCTGAACAACAAAGTCAAAACAGCCGTAGTCGTGCTACTTCACCTTTAAGAAAAGCACAAAATAGATCGTTATCATCCGAAAGACGTAGACCTCGTTCTTATTCTGTTGAATCTACCCAAGATGATGGGGACGGTGCACTTCTTGATAGACTGAAATTAACGAGAGAATTTAAAATTAAAGGATTTAAAGGTAATTTCAGAGGTTTAACTATTCAATCGCCCTTCACAACTCTTGAAGAAGTTTTTAATACACTTCCCTTAAACGTTGGGTTTAATATTGAATGCAAATATCCAATGCTTGATGAAAGTCAGGCACAGGATATGGATAGTTTAGCAATTGATATGAATAATTGGGTTGATACTGTTTTGAAATGTGTGTATGATCACGCAAAAGGACGTGATATTATATTTTCAAGTTTTCATCCTGATATTTGTTTATTGCTTTCAATAAAACAACCTTCAATACCTGTCTTATTTTTGACTGAAGCTGGTACTGAAAAAATGGCTGATATTAGAGCTGCAAGTTTACAAGATGCAATTAGATTTGCCACAAAATGGAATTTGTTAGGTATTGTTTCTGCTTGTCAGCCTTTAATTTTGTGTCCAAGGTTAATTAAAGTTGTTAAATCATCTGGTTTGGTTTGCTTTTCTTATGGTACAATGAATAATGATCCTGAATGTGCTCGTTTACAAATGAAATATGGTTTGGATGCTGTGATTGTTGATTCAGTATTAGCTGTTCGTCAAGGCCTTACCACTATTGATTAGTGGTTATTTTACATTATATTAATATTTTTTTTAGATTGTATTTTTAATAAATTTATTTTATGCTTAAAGTAGTTTATGTGTTGGATGTTTAAATGATAAAATAAAAATATTGATGCAGATGTCAAGACTTTTTTTGATATAATAAGTAATGCTGGATAAATATACAAATAATAATACATAAATAAATGATAGCAAACAATAACAAATAATAAAACAAAACAAATCTAATTTTCTTGTTTTTTTTTGAAGTTGTAATCATCATGAAAAGTATCATTAGTAGTATCTTGTAAAAACCAATAATAACGTTTTACATCTAAACAACATTGTTCTAGATTTACATCTTGCCATATGTTGGACATTTCTTGTTGCATGTCACAAACCAGCCACATTGCATGTCTCCACATTGTCATTTCAAAATCATCACCAACCAAATCAATCATATCACGAGCAGGACCCATTGCACGTATATATGATCTTTGACCGTATTCATCGTCATCAAAAGTTTTAGTAAAACCATATCGTATATAATCTGGTATATTAAGTTTACGCATATTAAAATGTATAAAAGCAATTTTAGGAACTAAATTTTCATTTTTTTTGACATTAATTTGATAATCAATTGCTGGGTCATACTGTGAAAGACCAGTTAATCTATATTCATTCGATTCATGATAACCAATCCTATTTAATGGATGTTGAACTTTATACCAAGGTTCCTTTGCAACATAAGCAGCAGGTAAAAAAGTTTCTTTGTCACCTGCACCATGAGATTCTTGACATAATAAATGATAATAAAATTTTCTACCTAATAAATTATAATATAAAGATATTAAAAGAGTTTTAAAATGTGTTTTTTTATTAAATAAAATTTCACCTGTTTCACTTGTAACATCAGTAAGATTGTTAGTATTATTAATATCAATTTCGGCAATTTTAAAATAAGAAGAATGAAAAGTTGTTTTCCATAAATCAGGGAAAATAACCATTCCAGTTGATATAAAGGGTTCTGAATTTAATAATCTTGAAGGACTTGTTAATAAAAATGAGTCAGCATCTAATAAAATAAATTGTTCAAAAGAAGTTGCAAGCATTGCTAACAATTTCAAAGGATATCCTTTATAATCAAATTTTGAAATGGAGGATTCAGCAATAATATCAGTTAAAATAACACATTTAGCATTTAAACTTGGTAGAACTTCTCTACAAACTTTTTCATCATATTCATCTTCATCTGCTTGAAAAACCTCAACAGGTAAGGTATTGCCTCTTTCACGTAAAATTCTAAGACTTAAAATAACTGGTGCAAAATAATAACCATAGGCAACCATAATAATACCTTTACCTTTATATAATCCTTTTGGATAACTATTTGGGATATCATTAACCAAATTATGATGTGCTCTTTTTAATTCTGCAATTTGAGCTTCACTAATTTCCAAATAATCACCTACAAAATTTTCATCATTATAATGATCCTTTGCTGTTCCATCAGGATATTCATTTACTGCTTTATCTAGTTTGGGTGAATTTTCCTCAATTAATTTTAATAAATTTGTATAAAATGATCTAGAAACTGATTCTTTATTTGTACTATCAATTGCTTCCATATTATTCATAGAAATTAATTTATTTATATGTGATAAAATTAAATCTCTATTTTCAACCAACGTTGATTTTTGTCTTAATGAAAAATAAATCATTAATGATATTATTAGGTAAATTATTATAGTTGTCCATCGGAATATAAATTTATTAAACATGATAATGTGATATCTAAAATTTAAGTGTATTAAATATTAATTTTAATAAATAATTAAATAATAAAAAAAAAATAAAGTAAAATAAAATATAATAAAATAACTAAATAATGATTATCATATAGTAGATTAATAATAACCGAAAATGGATTAAAAGGCTACTGAAAAACTTAAAATACACCTAATTACTTAAAATGTTTATAATTTAATTTAATAATTATTTATTGCAAAGGTTTACTTTATTAATAAACTTTTTTATTTGTATTTTTTTTTTTTTTCTTTTATACTCAAAAAATAATTCACAATCATAGGGTGCCGCTATAATAAAATAATGGATTGTTTGTATACTATTGATATACGGTATATCCCCTATTTTAGGCTATTAACGTATAAGCTAAATCGACCTATTTGGTTTTAACTGTTTATAATATATACACTTGCGTCTGTTGCTAGGTATTTTTTAACAAGGGGATTGTAAAAAATAATTTTAAATTTATCAATATTTACCCTTGTTCTCACTATTTTCCAACGTATTGTAAGGGTTTGTGAAAAATATATTTACCATATTAGGAAATCATCATCATTTTAAAATTTCCTAAATTATGCAAAGATTTAATATATATATTTGTATAGTATAAAAACTTATTTATAAATTTATTTATTTCATTATATTTTTTTATTTTTTTTTTTATTATAATTTTCAATTAAAAAAATTTATAAATTTAAAATTAATTAATTTTTTATTTGTGTTTATTATTAAATCAATACTGTTGGAATTTTTCCATTTTCGTTTTCCAAAGATGGACTTAATTGATTTTTAGTTAATAAATATATCAGGTTAGGTTAAATAATAGATGTAGATTTCAGTGTGTTAGGAACATAAAGAAGTTAGCATTAGTTATTAGATGAACTTAGATGAAAAATAAAAATAAAATTCGTGATAATCAAGAATTAATAAATTTTATATAAAATTTAAAAATAAATATGACTTCGTAAGAACATTGTCTGTCTTCTAATTTATACTTTAGGTAACTTTGTATTTCTGCAAACATACCGTTGTAATTTATGTAACCCTAATACTTTATATTATAACAATGATATAAGATTAAATATAGACTCAGATGATAATTAATACATGTATATTGTCTTGAAATTAAATTAAGCAACCCATCACCACATTTTTTAAGATTAAATTTTTATAAATAAAATTTCCTTCTTATATTTAATAGTTAGATTTACATAATATACAAGTATTTGTTGTTTAATAAAATTCAAAAATGAACCCAATTCCTGTTCTGTAAGCTGCTCTTTACTATACTAATTCTATTTGATATGATATCCATATTTTTATAGCAATAAACTTTTTATATACATGATCCTTTTATTCTACTTTTATCAAATATTGTAAGCATTGCATACATTTATTTTTTAAAGTTTCTACTTAATTCATTCACAATAATAGCCATAATTTAAAATTTTTATAAATTGTTGTGTTATTTTACTTTTTAATGACATATATATAACTCAAAAATTTGGAAAATTTTTTTAAATTAACTAGAATAATTTAAAAAAGAAATTGTAAAAATACTACTATGATAAGGATTCAAGTTTTCCTTAAAGCTATAAGTTTTAAAACTTATATCATTTTTTTATTTTTTTTAATTTTTCGTGCACAAATTTTTAAATAAATAGTTATTACTAGTAGATTTATTATAAATATACTGTACAAAGATTTTTATTATTGGCCTGAGATTTTTTAATTTTCTATTCCTCCACATATAGAAATGAATTAAATTTTTAGTTTTTAAGTGTGTACGTAATTTTTTTTTTTTAAAAAAAAAAATCTTGCTGTTACCTTTTAAAGAACGAAAACTATATACGAGAGTTTATAACAGTTAAAACCCCTTGAAATAATGTCATGTGAATACAAATGACTATTTATTCAGATTACTGTCGTTTCTTTTATGCATAAATACAAGACATAGTTACTAGTTTCAAATATACGAGAGACTAGTCAATTATGGAAGTATAAATAGACACAATATAAATATGCCTTAAAATTTCTAAATAAATATATATAAAATATAATTAATAAAATAACAACTCTAGTTAAACCTAATTTAGCAAATTGAAAACTAAATAATGTCTAATCAATTTAAAACGGATAATATCAAAAATTCTAATGACAATAACACAAAAGAGAATATTGCTTCTTTTTTTATTCTATCAATTTTCTTTATAATATTCATATTGCTGTTTTATATTTAATATATTTTTATTTATAATATCGTATAAATTTTACGAGAAAATAATGTCTTTTTAATCTTCCTTGGTGTTTTCTATTTCTCTCATAATTTTTTTAATATAATTGGAAAAATTTTCTAAACTCATTAAAGCAAACATTTAAATTTAAAGAATTATACCTTTTTGCAATTAAATTTTTGTCGAGAGTCTTTTATCTTTCAAAAAAAAAAAAAAAAAAAAAAAAAAAAAAAAAGATTCTTGTTTTAGCTTTAAAAATTAAAGTTATAAAAACTCTAGATCTTATATATTATGAATATAAAATTGATCAGTCTAACTCTTTAAAACAAAAACTTTAATACTCCTTCACCATTATTTTTTATAAATAAAATTGAGCACTAATTAGAACTCTAAAATCAATTTTTCAGTTTATGTTAAGTTTTATAATAAAGTCTAAGATTTCAAATATATGCCTAGCTAAAGAATTTATATATAGTTTGTATTTAATTATGAAATCTGGTTATTATTTATGCAGAAGTAATTAAAATGTTATTTTTTCAGTTATGATAATGAAATTTAAGACCAAAAAAGTAAAAAAACTTTTATGAAAATTTTTGTGCGAAAAGTTTATTTTCTTGTGTTAAATAATTATTTCAAGTGAGCAATTTTATAAAATTAGATTAAATTAATGAATAAACTCTAAAGAAATTTTTAATCATAATATATTAATTATAAAAATAAACTTTAAAGCACCTAGTATCTAAATATTTTTTATATTTTTAAAGTAATTTGAATCATAACTCCATATTATCTCAATGTTAACTCATTTTAAATTTTTATATTTAAATTATGTTATTTGATTTTATATGATTTGTATTAAAAAAATCAATAAATTTATTTCAAAGAAACAGTCACTTTTTTTGTGTTTTTTAATTCTGTTGGAAAATAAAATTAATTTGAAATTTTTATAAAGTTTCTTTTAGAAATAAACTTGATATTTAGAGCGCTTATTCAAAGTCTTAAAAAGTAAACTTGAATAATGGTAAAAATATTAGTTTAAATAAAACATAAAACAGATATTATACTGAAAAAAAACTTATATGTATTTTGTCTAAATAAATTAACATAGAAATAAAATTAATTATTTATAGTTGAATTTTGAATTTTATAATGTTATCAATAAAACATTGATAAATAGTTATACATACTGAATAATCACATTAAACAAATAAAACAAAAATTACTTTTATATGAAGAGAGAAAATATTTTATAATTTAATATATAAAATTATTGTAATGTTAAAAATGCAGCTATTTTGGTCTTTTATAGAATAACAAAAATATGAAATAAAAAAGAAATTAACTAAGAAAGCAATAATAATATCAATCCATTTAATAAATAAAAATAAATTAAATAAAATATTGATTTTCCACATTTTCCCAAGCATCAAATGTATAGCGCTCAATAAGCTTAGTCTCAATATTAATTTTTTTTTTTTTCAGTATGGGTTTTTCACTTTTTGATTTGAGAAAAAATTTTAAACTGTTACCTCTATTTTTTTTCTTTTTTTTTTTGTAGAGAAGCATAAGAAATCTAAACAGAAATAATATTTTTTAAAAAGGAATACTTGTTTTAGCTGCACATTGAGGCTTTTATATTGCATATACATTTTTAAAATTATAAATAATATTAATAGCTATATAAACTAAATTATTTTGTTTGGGAAAAGTTTTGGAAATTTTTTCAAAATATTTATCAAATTTCTTCACAAAAAAGTACTTTCACTTTATTATAGTCTAAATTGTTACTAATTTTTCTCCCTAGAGTATAAAAATTATTAGAAAATTAAAAAGCGTTTTGAATCTAAGCAAATATTTTTATTTTAGATTAGCATTTTAATAATTTAAGCTACGATTTATTGCTTAATACAAAATAATTTTAAAATTAGAATGAAATTGTTATCTATTAATATTATATACTATATACTGTATACTAATTGCGAATAAATATGAAATTAATGAATCTACAATTAAAGACCGTTTTATTTATGTATATCATAATTATGTAATAAATATATTAAACTATGTGCCTAAGGTGTATAATGCGTTTATTTGGTATGTAGATTTTGTTTCAAGTTATAAATTTAATAAAATATAAGTTCACTTCTTGTGTATATTAATTTGTAAATTAAAAATATAAAAAAAAAATAAAAACTATTTAAATTATATAACTGTATATATATATATATATAGGTGCAAAGTAAATTATGTTAAGTAAAAATATGCTGCAGAATTTCCAAGATAAACAACATTACTAAAAGTGTGACATTATTTACTGGAAAAGCATAAAACAGAAAAAAATTTTAAATTCAGTAGCTAATAGTCTAAGCACTTATAAATAATAATAAATAACTATAAAACAAAAAATGCCAATCACACGTTGTATATAATAAAACATAAAATGTAAAAATTAAAAATACTGGATGACGAATTAAAATTTTAATAATATTTAAAAAATAAATTAATTATATTTTTTATTTTTTAAACTTTCTAATGTTTTCCTTTTTAAATGTTTTATTCGAAAAAAATCTCGTTGAATCAAACTATATCATATTCAAATGGCGCATGTATATGAAAATTGAAAAATTTGGGCAATATATCCTCTTTATATGTAATCTATTTATATCAATAGTGCATAAAAATT
>JAJLXO010001056.1:0-23656 GCA_030571375.1 Botryozyma mucatilis | reverse complement strand
GATTATTTACATGAGTATAGAAATATTGTATTAAATTTAAATTATATAACATTCAACGAGCAAAATAGTTTAAACACTAAAAATGACAAACAAACCTGACTCCCAGTAATAAATAATTGATAGATTCAACTATGGAATCTAAATAAATAAATATGAAATGGTGACGTATAATACATTCCGGATAATTAGACAATTATTCAAAATGTCTTGAGTTAGTCGAAAAAATCTATCAGTATTATAATAAATAAATAAGAACCTCATAAACAACCTGATAAAATAAAATAGTTAAAAGCATAAAAATAAAATCAAAAAGGAAGCCATGTAATATTCAAAGTAATACTTGAGCTAGAAAATTGAGAAGAAACTTTAACTTTTTGGAATTTTCGCGGAACATTAGAAGCGTACCAAACAGAAGATGAATTAAAAGTTAAAAATTTATTATCTGAGACATAAAAGACTGTTGGAGCATCTATGTCTCTAGAGCATTTAAATTCAGAATCGATCACAGCACAATTGCCCTTTGATGAATATAGAGTAATTCCATCACTATTATCTGACGATGATGAATCAGCAGGAATTCCATGATAAGTAGCGCATGTTCCACTTGAATACCAGTCACCAGTAGAAATTAAACAACCTGAGTATGATGAAATTAAAATATGTCCGCCACCTAAAAATGCTTTTCCAGGATCAATAGGAATAGGGGAAGGTGACGGGTTTGGTGATGGTGAAGGAGGTGAGTAATTTTTTGGCAAAAATCTAATTCCTGATTGTGGGCAAGAAGATTTCGGTCCATCTGGATTTGTAGGAACAAAAACGCCAGTTTGTAAAGACCCACGTACATGGAAATAATACCACACTTCTGTCAGAGCACCAGAAGAGCAACCTAAAGTAACTTCTGTATTATTTCTCCAAGAAAGAGCTTTTTGAATTTGATCATAAGTGTATCGTCTTGTTTCATGTGGAATAATGCCAGCAGCACCGAGTGCAGCATAGGTATCTAAGGAATCAAATAAATCTAAAGTAGCAGTAAAATAATCAACTATTGGAGCCCAAGAAGGAGCCTCAGAATGATAACAAGTAGGATGCAAAGTGGAAATACAAGTTCCATGTTTATTCCATTCATGTGTCCATAGTTGATCATCATTTCCTGAAATATCTTTCCAAACTTGAGAAGCTCGATCTATTAAATCTGATCTATTTGCGAGTTTTAAAACTTCTTTAATACTTTGAACAGATCTTGAGGAGTCACAAAATTGGTCAAAGGACCCATCACAATTATCTGGCCATAAACCATGTAGAGTAAATAAATCGTTAGGACCTTCTGCAGGATTTGTATCCCAAAATTGAGTAGACAAAAGCAATCCTCCTGGTGTATTAAAACAGCAAGTATTCAAATCTAATGAAGAATCAAGTTTACAAGATTCTGGTGTATCATTATCAATAGGACAAGAATATTTTAAATTATTATTATCACTATTACCAGAGTAAACAAGAAATGATTGTCTTGGTTGGTTTAAATAATTATTAAAATTTGAAATTAATTTACCACAACATTCAGAAGAAAATAAACTAGCAAAGAAAAAAATAGAAAAACCAAAAAGAGAACACATAATTAATTTTAATTGTTTTTGTTTTAATTCCTCTTTACTTAAATAGCGAAAATCAAAAATCTTCTTTTTATTATCACTATTTAAAAGGGGAACCCCAGCATTTGTATCCTCAATTTTATCAGAAGCATTATAATGAATTGAATCTTTTTTTTCGCTCTCAAACCATGGAAAGGTCATCAGAAGATTACTGAGATGAGTCTACTATATGTAATACAATAAAATCTAAGAAGAATGATTCCTCAGATAAGAAAAATGATTCTCTTATATGACAAAAAAAAAATAAATAAATAAATAAATAATTTTTAAAAAAAAAACTCTATGCAAATTAAACAGCGGGGCAAATAATTAAGATAAGGAAGTTCATAAATCTTGGTTATATAATCATCGATTCATATTATGTAATGCAGTTGGGTCCACAAATAGTAATAAGAACTCATATCGGTTTCTATGGGAAGAATGATTTGTATGTGTTTTTTTTTTTTTTTGACTACAAGACAAGCACAAAAGACCGCAGTTAAATGATTTCGAGTTTTAGTGTCATCTATACATACAATAGAATCTTTATAGGTATGATCTTTATAAATATATATTAAATGATGTTTTAAACTTTATAATACAGTTTAATCTTTTTTTAAAAGTGTCTAACACTGATTTTGTAAAGTTGAATTTGAGTAGCTATTTTGACTTGTCGTAAATACAATGTAATTCAATGAATATGAAAAAAAAGCATACTAAGTGGTTTCACAATTGAGCTTTGTATAGAACATTGTGTAAACAAATTAAAAATTAGTTATTTGTAAACCATTAAATATATTATGTAAAAAATAAGTAAATATATATTCATATTTTTCGTAGATAGTTAGAGTATTTATGTTATAATAGTGAATCAATTTACTGCTAGTTTTAGTAGAAGAAGTTTAACACAGGATAAGCATTTTAATTCATGATGAATTATATGTATGACATTTTTTTAGGATAATTTTTTAAAATAACGATAAAATACAAATTTAAACTAAAATAAAATAAAAGAAACAAAAAAAATTTTATTATTTCACTTTCATACTTAAAAAAACTAATAAACGTGAATCAATAAAAGTTAACATTGAATATTTCTAAACAATAAATACAAAAGATAAGAACAAAAAATATAAACTTAAATAAGAAACAATAAGTACTAAAGTTTAAAGTTTAGAATAGTAATATTAATAATTTCTTACAAACTATTCAGAAAGATTTCGTAATACAATCACAGAAATCTAGTTGACTGAAGACGGTTACCAAGAAGACCGCAAAACCGCATTCGATGAAAACTGGTTATAGTTGGCTATAGTGTGAATTATATTAATTCAACTGTATCAAAATATGACAAAAAGCGTCCAAGATCTACAAAAAAAAGTTCAACTTTAACAAGAGTTTCAAAACAGCAAAATGATATTAATTACTAACTATTAAAAGTAAATTTAAGTAATAATAAATATAATAAATATAATAAATACAATAAATACAATAAATACAATAAATATAATAAATATAATAAATATAATAAATATAATAATAATAATAATAATAATAATAAATATAAAGAAAAGAAAAAATCATCGCGCCGATGCCCCCATTCCTATGAGCGTGTATAAAGAGTTCACTATAAAAGTTCTAACTCTCTGTTTTGTGATTGCCATTATCAGCAAAATGTAAAAAAATAATTTAAAAGTATTTTTAAATCTCCAAGCGCTAATAAAATTCGAACATCTTAAAGAAATTCTATTAAAATATGAATTGAATTCAGTTATTTTGTTATCATTTATCTTATTTTTATTTTTTAATTTTCTTTTTTTATTTTTTTTGTTTTTCTTATCTTGATTGCTATTTTGAATTAAATGTCTAGATTTCCCATCAAAGTTAATAAAAGATTCATTAGAAATATGTTCTAAATCAGACTTACAATTTGCATTAACATCATCCCTGAATGTGTTTATATGATTTTTGTGTTTTATATTATTAGCTTCTTCGCGCATATTTTCTAGGATAGAAATTATCTTTCTTCGCTTTTGCTCACCCAAAAACTCATTTGTTTGCGCAAAATTCTTAGCATATTCCCAATCTTTAACGTTTGGCAAAACTCGAAGAATATAAAGCTCTAAAAGACTTTGATATTCTTTTAAAGATTCTTCCGTAGCAGTAATTGATTCTAATGAAAGTGCGTTTAAATATTTTTCTAATCTTATTTTTGTATCCATAAAATTAATTGTATGTTTAACCAACAATAATATTAAACATGACATCACACCAATATCAACATCACCAATTGAACCATTGTATGTTGAAACTAATTGATCCCAAATGGATCCGGATTGAATTTCCGCTGATATCTGAATTATTAAATTATAATATCTAGTTGGAATATGTTTATAACTTTCACCATTATCCCCGGGAGAAGTAATAATATTATCTAACACAGATAAATAGATATGCCAGATTTTTCCCAGTAAATCAGAGTTAAAATTTACGTTAATATCTTTGGAGTTGATAATTAGAAAAATATAATTTATAATATCTAATGCATCAAAAAATCGTCTATGAATATATAAACTAGAAGCTTCATTGTATAATCTAAACATTTTATTTAAATTAATAGTTGAATTTTTTAAACTTTCTTGATTAATTATGTCATTAAGAAACTTTCGAATTTTTTTTCTTTTTTCCTCAGGATCAATATCTTCTTCTTTTATTTTTTGTAGTTCTTCAGCTTGTTTTAGAAATTCTAAACCATCTTCATTGGACTCTTCAATATCTTTGTTTTCAACAATATTGTTATGTATAGTTTTGTTTTCAATAATCCCGCTATCTACTTTTTTATTTTTATTTTTATTTTTACTTTCTACAACATTTATACTATCCGATGAAATGGAGCTTCTACTAGAATCTGAATCATAATCGTTTAAATTTTCATTTTCATCAGCCATAGCTTCATCTATTGATCCCCAAGCTTGCACATCGGTAATAGGTTCTGTAGCGAGTTCTTGGCTCGAGTGTGAAAAATCCTTATCCATTCCTAAAATGAAAGTAGTATAAATTGAAACTCTTAAAATAAATTTAAAACAAATTTAAAACTCAACTGGTATTCTTTGTTATACTATTTTTGTATTCTATTTTATTAAAATAATATCTTAAAAATCGCTTACAATATCAGTTGTTAGGTTTATTTTGTTTATTTATATATTATTATTATTTTTATAACCCCTTTTTTATCGGTTGAACGAACGTAGTTTTTGTGGGTTTGGTCGGTATACGTATTATTTAATATTACTATGTCTGGTAATGCGCCGGTCTTGAAATTAATTGTTTATAGGCGAGGAAGGCCCTGTTGGATGTAGGGCTAGGGGCTAGACTGATTATCTATAATTATTACTTTGTATGATTCCTCTATACGATAATTATATTTTAACACATTTATATAATATTTATTTGATATTTTTATTGTCATGTTACTTTATATTGTATTAGTAAAAATATTTAATAATTTTAATATTTTAAATCAATATTGTATATTGTAATTACTTGAATATATTCTAAGTTGTATAAAATGCTACAAGTTGGCATATTTACTTGTATTGCCCACCTATATATTCTTTATTTGGACGTCATCATCTTGCATAAAAAAGAATTAGAAATCATAAATGAAATTAGTAAATAAACATTCACATAGAGTAACTTTCCGTCAAGTTATCATACTGTGCAACTATATTCCACACTTATACTTATACATCTATATGTAAATATTTGTAAATTAAATCATCCAAGTATCCATATGTATAATTCCATTCAAAACACTTATTCCTCTAATGAAGTAAAAACCAAAGAAGCGTTTGTTCCACCAAACCCAATGCTATTTGATAAAACGGCTTTTAAATCATCGTTTTTTTGAAAATTGTTTCTAATAACATTTAAACTCCCAATAGAATCAAAATCTGGATTATCCAAATTAGCATTAAAAGGCATTATACCAGATTCTAATGCTTTTATAGCAAAAACTGCCTCTAAAGCTCCAGCTCCTCCAAGTAAATGCCCAGTTGAACCCTTTGTACTAGAAATATTAACATCTTGTTCATGTTTAAAAAAAATGTTATTGTTGTCATTCTTGTTAACAAAAAGATTTCTTATACTTAAAGCTTCTGCTTTATCACCGATTATTGTAGAAGTAGCATGTGCATTTATATAACCAATATTATTAGGATTTAATTTTGAATCAATTAATGCTCTTTTCATTGATCTATAAGCACCAATACCATTTTCTGGTGGATGAGTTTCATGAAACCCATCACATGATAAACCGTAACCTTTTAATTCAGCATAAATCTTAGCACCTCTTTTTTTTGCATGTTGGTATTCTTCCAAAATAAGAGCTGCACCACCTTCAGCAATTACAAAACCATCTCTATTTTTATCAAATGGTCTACTTGCTTTTTGTGGATTATCATTATATTCCGTAGATAATGACCTAGCTCTAGCGAAGGATCCAATTGATACTGAATTTAAAGGTGCTTCGGATGATCCCGCAATCATTACATCTGCATCTCCATATTTTATAAATCTCATTGCGTCACCAATAGAATGTGCACCAGCAGTACAAGCTGTTGACACCGAATGATTCGGTCCATACAATTTGTATTTAATAGAAATATTTCCTGCAGTCATATTAGGTAAAACTTTAGTTATTAATGTTGGTTGAATACTTCTATACTTCTTATTCCCTTCTGCGTATTTCTTTACACTATTTTCATATTCTATAATTCCTCCAAATCCTGTTCCAAAGCAAACTCCAATTTTTTCTCGTTCAACATTTGTTTTCTCCTCAAATTTGATACCACTATCTTCGACTGCTTGTATAGCTGCGCACATTCCTAATTGTGAAAACCGAGCAACTCGTCTAGGCTTTGTTTCATAACGTTAGTTAAATGATTTCAAAAGACATATAAATGTATATAAATGTATTTAAATACAAATAAATTACATAAACATTAGCATAGTACTCACTTGGTCAACCCATTCATTAGGATGAAATAATCCTCTGGAATAAAAGGACATGTTGTTATTTTCGTCTTCATTTTCTGAATTTCCATCTTTAACCCTTCCAAGTACTTTACTCGGAATTAGTTCTGAATCTTCAAAAATTCCATTTGAAGATGATATTCCAATTTTTCCACTTATTAGATTTGCCCATACAGGTTTAATTCCTAAATTTTTTTTTAGTAATAATGTACAAAATTTAGTTGTTTTTTTTTTTTAAAAAAAAAAAAAATAAAAAAATAATCTATCCTTTAAAATTATTCTTTTTTTTACCTATTCCTAAAGGACATACCACTCCAAGTCCTGTAACAACCACTCTTCGAGGGAATGTGCCCATTATAAAATTTATTTATTATTTAACTGATTATTTATTACTTAGTTAAAGTTAATTATTTGAACAGTTGATGTTTGCTCTTATTTCTACAATTTAGCTGTCCAATAAATTCAAAGTAAAAACAATACAATACGTAATATCATTAAATTATATAGCACAATTAAAAATATATATTCAAACCGTTTACAAGCATATAGAATAACTTTTTTCCCTTATCCACGTGAACACTTTTAAATCTTTTTTTTTTTTTTCTTTCATAATACATACATATAGATTATTATATGAAGCCATCTTTTCTCTTAACTGTAGTATCATAGGCTCTTATTAACCGTGTTTGACCCTCTTCAGTTTGAGAAAATGCATATCCACGTTGTTTTCTCATTCTTTGCACTTGACGTACTTTTCTTATAGCTTTTTGAAATTGGTTCAATCTTGGTCTATAATCAGCAATACTATATTTTTGGATCTCTTGAATATAGTGATAAGATTCTGGATAATACATACGTTTAATGTATTTCCATGCAATATCCCTAACTAAACATAAAATAGGAAGTATAAAAATCATTAGCCAAAATGTTGCTGATGAGTATAAATGCGGTAAAACTCCATAATATTCTTCTGACACTCTAATCTTTGGTGCAATTAATGCATATAATGGGAATAATCCAATCCAAAGACCAAGCGATCCGAATATTGAAACCATCGAAATCTTTGTCCATTGATTTATTTCTAAGCCAGCTTTAAAAAGAACTGTGATTACGGCTGATGTATATAATGCAACACTCCAAACCCAATGATCAGCTATTAATCCACTTTTTAATACTCTTCCATCATCATAAGTGAGAATTGACCCAATAAACAATATTATTGAATGATAAAATCCATTACCTATCCATCCCCAAAAGTTCTTAAAATCAAAAAACCTACCCTTTTGTCCTAACATATACAATTGAGGATACCTAACTAATAATTTCGCGCTTAAAAATTGATCAAATACACCAATTACAAATGGTGGCAATACTGTGAAAAATACATTATAAAATGTCATGGTCCATGATTCAAATATTGATTCTCCTGAAAATGCATTACCAAATACATACCAGAATTGTGTCATATATAGTGCAATATTTTTATAAAACGAATAAAAAATTGCTTTACTAATTCTATGATAACACCATAATCCATGAACTAATAATAATTTTTCAAGATATTTAAATTGCCCGAATGATACATCTGCACTTCGAGCTGCCTGTGTGCCTTCTTTACCACTAATACCAACCCCAACATGTGCAGCTTGAATCATACTAACATCATTTGCACCATCACCAATTGCAAGCAATACTGAATTTAAATACCTTTTTACTAATTTTACCACTAATGCCTTTTGTAATGGGGACACTCTACAACAAAGAACCGCTTTGCACATACATGCTAAATCCAAAAAGTCACTTTCTAAATCCTTTTCTAATGCATATGTTAGTGATTTCCCATCGATCACTAATGCAAGTGTATCCAGCTCAACATTTGATGCATTTTCATTTCTAATTGCATTTAATTTACTATGTATATTTTCTCTCGTACTTTCTTTAGAAACTTCATTTACAATCAAGAGGCTCATATCTTCACTAATGAGTTTACAACTCATTCCAATGTTAATCGCAGTTTCCTGTCTATCTCCAGTTAATACCCATATCTTAATTCCAGCTTGTTGTAAATTATGTATTGTATCAGGAACTCCGTCTTGAAGCTTATCTTCTATTGCTGTAGCTCCTAATAAATGAAGGTTTGTTTCAATTAATTCCGCCGCCTTATCCATTTCCTCTGATCTATTAACTAAAGTCGTAGATGCTTTAGTATAAATTTTATCCCATTCAAAATATTCTTTATCTGGTATTACCTTTTCAGCTATACATAACGTTCTTAAGCCATCAACAGCAAAGTCTTCAAGATTGGACATCGTCTTTTCGACAAATTCTTTCCCTTCTTCAGATAATCTTTCTAAAATCACTGTATCAGCACCTTTACAAAATAAACGAATAACATTATCAGGACATCTAAAAATGGCAGACATACGCTTCCTTGTAGAATTAAATTCGCATATATTTAAAAGAACATATTCATATTCTATTCCTTTTATTTTTATTTGCACAGAAGTAGGACGTCTGTTTGTGAATTTAAACCCGATACTAGCTGCACCATCGACTAGTGCACCTTCATCAGGAGAAGCAGCTTGATATTTTATTTTATCCGGATTTTCTGCTTCTTCATACTCTGGTATTACTGTATGACAGGTTGCAAGCAATGTGAAAAAGGCTTTAATTACATGAGAATTTGGTGAATCTTCTATATCATTTTCTAATCTTTTAAAATCATACCAACCTTCGCCTCCCTGCGATTTTGATTTTGATTTAGACATTTTTTTTTCTTCTGGAACTTCTTTTGCGTAACAAACTCCTCCAATTGAACAAGCTTTAAATTCCATAACATTACGGGTTAAAGTCCCTGTTTTATCTGAAAAAATATATCCTACCTGTCCTAATTCCTCTACTAAACTAGATGTCCGACATACACAAGGAATATCATCTTGATTAAAATATAAATCAAGATCAGAACTTATTAAATAAGCCAAATAATACTTAACTACCTCTATAGTAACAAATAAAGATATAGGAACTAAATTTGAAAATAAAACCCAATAAGTGAGTAAATCTCTTAGAAACAAAGCAAATAAATTTTCACCTTTGATATATAAATAGGATAGTTTTGAAGAGGCCGTTCCTTGCATAATTACATGACCTAGAGAACAAACAAATGTCAAAATGAGTAGAATAATAAAAAGATATAATATTTGTTTATTAAGCATATGTTCAACTAATGTTTGTTTGATCGGCGAAGCAGTAGCATTTCTCATAAGTTTTGTTTCATGACCAGTAAATACAACTATTCCGTGTGCCCAGTGTGTATTTCTAATTGTTGCACCTCTTAAAAGAAGTTGGTCAGGACCTATTGGAATTTCTTTTGATTGGCCGTGAAACTTAAAGTTTAAAGTTGCTTCGTAAGAATATAAACTGCTATTTGGTCTTTCTGATGTAAGCTGGCCGGTTATTTGGTTAAGTTCAGAAGGTTTGACTATTTTAGCTGTATCTTTACAAGCTTGCTTTATTTTAAGATTTGTTTCACCATCCAAGTTTGCAGTTTCTACATAACATAAACCTTCTGGTTCAGAGGTTGATAATAATACTATATCAGCTGGTAAAGGTTCTTCGGATTCTAACTTAACAATATCACCTACTGACACATGTACCCATTTTTTTGAAACAAACGTATCACCTCTAAGAACAAGAGCAGGAGAAAAGTTTAACTCCCTATCAGAAGCTCTTCGTTTAAAATCTTCAATTAATTCTTTAATTGCAGAAACTAATAAAACTACTGCCAAAGTTCCAATAGTTGTATATCGATTTGTTGGGGTAACATTCGGAACTTGTTGAATAATTGAAGTTATTAAAAAAAACAAATTTGAATATCTTGAAAACTGTTCAAAAAGAAATTTAGGAATAAATGTAGCAATATTATATTTAGTTGTACTAATATGATTGCTTATATATTTATTCGATTTATTCGCTTGATGATCATTTAGATAAATTACACGAGGACCTAATGTAGAAGGATCAATATTTTGTTTTCCCACTAATCGACGGTACATTCTTACTATATCAAATTCATATTTATTTGCATCATTATCATCCGAAGGAATATTAGTAGTATCGGGCTGTTGAGAAGAAGAAGGCTTTGTGTGAGTATCAAGATCATCCAAAGGAATAGGGGTATCATGATATTCATTTAATGGAGTATCTACACCTTGGTATTTATGGTTTAAGCCTAATCTTTGTCTTACATTATCAAAGGCGTCTACTAATTTATTTCCACGTGTATATCTTTTTTTAACAGAAGAAGGAATAGTATCTTGAAAGCTATAATCATTATTATTATCGTTTTTATCAATATTGGTATTAACCCCAGATAGACCAACACCTAAAATTGAACCAGAATCATTTGGTAAGTTGTAATCATTTGGTAAGTTGTAATCATATGGACTATCAAAAGGATTTGGATTTGGATTAGAATTTAAATTCGAATTGGAAGGATCAATCGAAGCGCCAATAGTGTTTGAATCATATAAAGGGGAAGAGAAGAAAGCATTTTTTTCTTGTTTTTTATTTAAATCTAAATTTGAGTTAGGATTAGAATCTAGAAAAGGATTTTTTCTATTTTTCTCAATAATATCTGCACTATTTGAATTCCATATTGGAGAGTTTGGTATTGAACTAATATGTGATATATCATTACTGTGTAAATTATCAGTTAAATTTATAAAATGGCCTCCATTTTCACTAGAATATCCTCCAATTTCCCAATCATTATTGGAAGTTAAATGTTCGTCGTCAATCCCATCTAAAAGGAAGACTTCTTTTGGATCTTTAGCCATGTTTGTTTATATATTTAGATATTACTATAAAATATATATAAAATATATATATATATTTATTTATTTATTTATTTAACCATATATAATACGTCTAACATATATATAAGTTATATATTTATAGGTTTTATATAACTTGTCTGTAAATATTTAGTCTGCTATAGGAAAAAAAAATTTGGTTAGTCACATTTAAAAAAAAAAAATAGTTCAAATTTTACCGAACCTTTTACTGTAATAAATTAAAAATCCTATATATTCTATTATACTGAATTATATATTATTTTTTTATTGTTTTTTATTTAGCATAAACTGTAATTAATTAACTTTTAATCTTACAATGTAGTTTTTTTTTTTATATTTCGTGAAGGGGTATTATTCAAATTACACAGGGTAAATTTATTCGGTTAATTAAATCGGTAATCGGTTATAGTCGTATAGTTTAAAATTTGATAAGAGATGAAAAAACAGAAAATGCATAGATAATAAATAAATAAAGAACACAAAATATTAATATAATTCAAATATTCTGTCGGATAGTGTGTTTAAATTATACTAATGTATCTATCTATCTAGCAACAAATTTCCTAAATATGTAAATATTAATTGTAAAATTTAAATTATTTATTCATACTACAAAATACATTTAATAATATAAAATAGATAAATATATACATAAACTATTTAATCAAATACAAATATAAACATTAACTAGAATATCAAACTTTTATAATATAAATAAAACTAATATAATTGCCATTTTAATTTTTCATATAAATGATTGTCTATTTTACTGTCTATTTCATCTTTATTCAACCATAGGAAATCATCTACTACATTATTATCTTGAATAACAAATTGACCAGCAAATATATGACTTTTTAAATAATAGATTTTTGATAAAACATCATTATTTTCTTTTTTAAATTGATACATCATAGCAGGTTTCTTTGCAACTAACCAAGTATTCATATTTTCTCCACCAATATTTCTTAAACCATCTTCAACAACTCTATCAATATATTTATGATTTCTGCTAATCTCAAAAAATGGTAAAGTGTAATTTTTTTCTCCCTTGTATTTGATTAACAAATAAATTGTTTTATCAAGACTTCTTGATAATGATTTGTAATCGTTTAATTTATCAGCTTCTGTAATTCTTGGGTATAAAAAGATTGGTTTTGTTAACTCATCACCGTCATCGTTATTACTATCATTACTGTTATCGCTTGGTCTTTTAGCTTTTGGAACTATAATTTCTTGTTTCGAAAATCTATCTCTGCCATTTCTAATATCAGGCTTTCCACGAGAATAATAAACATCCCTAATTCCAGCGTTTGGTCTTTTTTGCGCAAGATTAAATTCTCGCTCTGCTATAGAGTTGAATTTAAAATAAAATTGTTGTGGGAATGACCACATCATTCGTTTTTCTAATTCTTTCTGATAATTATAATATGCTTTTGAAAATTTATCAATTCCTGGTGTAATTAAATTAGGTCTACTTAGGATAAGTCCTGCATAAATTTTATTTAATTTCTTTATTTCATTTTCATTTTTATTTTCATTTTCCTTTAAATCTGATGTCGATCTCGATGTTGACGTTGAAGAAGGATCTGAATTTATTACTATTTTTTCCTGACCAGCATTATTTACATTTGCCACACTTGAAAATGATTTAACTATAAAATAAAAAAACATCGATGTTAGTTATAAAATTAAATAAAATAAAATAAATAAAAAAATCAATTGCAAATATTATAAAAGCTCACCATTTTTTTTAGAAAAATAAAAAAGTTCTTTTCTTACCAGCAAAACTCCCATTGAATATGTATAATAATATTAGACAAAACAAAAAAAAACAAAAAAAACAAAAAAAATTTTAATTATTTATGTATATAATATATATATATAGATATATATATATATACTTTAATAATCCGTATTTATTAATTATTAACTAAAACTTATTAGATATTTTCACTTTTTCCAATTATTTTTATTTGTATTCACCATAGTAATTATTATTTTGTTATACTGGCAACATTAAAGTCAAGTTTAAAATTTAAAGTTTTTAATAAGTAGGGTAAATTTTTATCTTTTAGCAACCAAACGACTTAATATGAAAATAATACAAACCCTACTTACTTATTTTATAATTCTATGTTTTCAGAACTGTGAAAAGTTCAATTCCTAGATATTCAATGATATATTACAATACGTATTTGATTTATTACTGTTTATTTATCTTTAATATTGTGATAAATAGAAGTTTATAAGAATATTTTAATGAGCTTATAAATTTTTAATCAAATTTAATTAGATAATTTTATTTAAATAAAATTATCACATCGTAGCAATTTAGATTATGATAAACGTTTTGGAATTTACTAAACAATAAGTTAAATTTTAAATTTGTATAAATAATACTGTATATAAGCTTGATTGCAAATATTAAGTACTCTTAAATTAGATAGGCTACTATTCACATTAAAATTAATATCTATTTTAATGAAAACATAGAAATCTTAAATATAATAATAATTAATATAATAATATCTTCCAGTAATAAAAAGTAAAAACACCCTATATGGATGGATACATAAGATATCATATTATTTTTATATTTAGAAAATATATTGAAAATAATCTATTATTTCATTTATTCGTATTTATTTTTATTTTACTTTATCCATCAAATATAGACTTTACTATACTTTACTACCCTAATCTGTTCCAAAGTGGACCTCACTTTTTCCAAATATTCCTTGACAACCATTCATAGTACCTTTAATTGTAGTGCACATCACGATCATCTACTATAAACACTACTATGCCAATTGATATGATTCCTCATATGTTAATTTTATACTATTATATAATATTTGTGAAAAAAAATCTTTTTAAGAACAGTTTCCCATTGTTAATTCGCTATTCTAATATCAAAAATATCAGCTAAATTTAAAGATAAAAATAATATATAGATAATAAACACCAATGTAAAATAAAAAAATTTAGCAAAGTTTGTTAACAGATTTTTTTTCAACACCCAATAAATGCAGTATATTTGATTCAAATACTATGTAAATTTTATTCTTTTTTAATGTTTAGTTTATAATTTACAAATAAATCATTCTTTTAGATATGCTTACTTTATAATTTGCATATAATTGATTACTTTTAAAAACAATTATCAAAGCAGATAATTTTTGATTACGTAAAATAATGAAGAGAAACAAAATTGAGATGATTTTTTTCATATATTGTATCTAATCAGTTAAAAAAATTAAATAAATCATTTTATTACCTTTATACAAGAACTTTTTTTCTCCATAAAAAACATCATCAGAGCTAAAATATGAAACTATCCTATTTTGTACAGTATTTAAAAACCTTATTAAAATGACTATAATAATAATAATAATAATAATAATAATAATAATAATAGTAAATGTTGTTCAAATTAATATCCTTAAAAGAAAAAACAAATTAAATAATGTTTAAAAACAAATCCCTGCTATATCCAATGATTTAAACTCAACTCCCAGAGTGTTAAAATGAAAAAATATAAAAAAAGCAAATCCGTAAACCAACCAACTAAACTCCCAAAGTGTAACTCAATTAACATAATTAAAATAAAATGACATAACATAACATAACATAACATAAATAAAATAAAATAGCATATAATAACATAAAAAGTATAATAACTATCATGAAATATTTTAAATAAAACACTCATGCTTTAATCATAGATTCATTATTCAATGTGGGTTGACTATCTTTTTCTCCAGAGAATGTCCTTTTATTATTATGACTATCTCGTATACCTTTAAGCTTCTTTTCAATTTCATGTTTTGCGACTGATTTCCAATCTGTAGACAATAATATATTTTCCTGTTTTTCTCCTAATGCATTATCGTTGTTTTTAGAGTTAGAGCTCATATTTCCTTTTTCTTTAGCATCGAAATTACCTGCGATTCTATCTTCACTATTGCTTGCAACAACCCCATATAATTTCCTTGAAACTCTTTTATTTATCATCGTATAATCATCCTTTGAAATATCCCCTTTTCGATATACAGGTCTTAAAATTGATCTAACATAATTTTGAATTTCAGTTTTACAAGATAAAGAAAGTTGTATTTTACCTTGACTTGTATCGTTTCTTTCTAAAGTAGAAGAATTCAAAAATGTATTTACCTGTGTTTGATTGTTGGTAAAAGAAGTAGAATTTGAGCTAGGTAGTCTTTTTCGAGCTGTGTGCAAATTCGAAGCATTTGAATCAGAACTAGCATTATGAAAAGATGGCATCGATGATAATGATGATAATACAGAACCAGAGTTTCCTGAAGCTGAAGGTACAGACCAATTTTTTAATTTTGGGGATTTTTTATCATTTGAAAACGAATCAAAAAATGAAGGCCTTCTCGTATTCAAAGGTGACTCACGTGAGTTTCTAAAATGTTGTGAATTGTAGTCAAAACCCAAATTAGTAGGAGAACTAGCCCTAGAGTGTGTTTCCTCTGTGTAACGACCTGAAAAATAGCTATTCTTTAACTCATCTTCATTCGAGGGAATTAATTCTGATGAACTATTTAAATCTAATCTTGGAAAAGAAGATCTAGACAGCACTGTAGAAAAATTAGTGTCAGATAATGATGGAGAAGAAGCACCAGAACAGGATTGTATACTTTCCGTAGTCGGAGAAGAAGGTGTTAAAGGAGCAGATTTTACAGCTGAACTAGAGGGAGTATCTAAAGAAGTAGAAAATCTAATAGGTGGTGGTTGAGCTTGGCGAATTGTATTTAGCAATTGTCCAATTAAACCACTGCTATTATTATCTTCTTTAGGTGAAGAATTATTATTGCTTGAATTTTCAGCAGGAGATGGTCTCCTATTATCAAATACGTTACTATTTCGATTGGATGGTCCTTCGTTATTATTGGAAATTTCACGACGCCTTCGTGATGGTCGCTTGAATTTTCTTTGTGTTGTATTTACAGCTTCTGATTCAATATTAGAGGAAGAAGACGATGATGATATCCCACATGAATTAGAAGATCCATTGATCAAAGAAAGAGACGATGTTGCTGAAGACCGAATACTTTGAGGGGAAGCTGTACCGACTGGAGTTTCTCTTGAGAGTCTTATTAATCTAGATGAAGCAGAAACTGAATTTGTAATAGAATTTAAACTTGAAGAACTGCGTAAAGAATAATTAGAGTTTGCAGTGAATGATTGAAATGATTGACTAGAAGTAGAATTTGTTGAAGCTTCTATCTTTGCTTCTTCCAGCATATTCCAAGCCAAAGATTCCTCCTCTGGTAGTAATTGAGATTGGCGCGTTGGACTAGAATCACCAGAAAACGAAGTTGAGTCAGTACTAGAAGGAGATATATTCCTAATTGATGATAAAGTATTGCTATTATTTATATTAATATTTTCATTATCATTATTAGTTTCTATTCTTCTTCTACCTCTTCTTGAGACACGAGACCAAACAGAATTTAAAGTAGAAGTAGTAGAAGGTGAAAATAAGTTATTATTTGTAGCTGTAGACCGGAAACGTCTAGAAAGACGATCAAGTAAAATAGAATAATTTCCAGCCATAGCTGTTAAAGAAGCCGTCGAAAGCGAAGAAGCTATATGATCTAGACTTGCAGTTGCGGCAGTTCTATCTAAACTAGCACCTAAATATCTCATGTCACCTCTTCTTATCGCAGAGTGTCTCCATTGTAATATTTCAGACATGCAAGGTGGACAATACCAAGAGCCTGAAGGAACAGATTCTAAACCAAGACAAGAAGAATGATATGAAACTTCACAACAATCACATGTTAATAACTCAAATTCTCTTTCGCTTGAATCGCATATTAGACAATGTTCGAAGGGTGAATTTTGAGGTTCTGGAGGGTTTGGTAAACTCATAGAATAAAATCCAGATACATATTCTTCTGATACTCTTTGTTTTTTATCTTTAACTGTATAAAATGATAAATCAGGTCCAGATATATAATCTCTTATAGATACTTTATTGAATTTTTGACGACAGTTTGGACAACCTGCGAGTTAGTAACGAATTTAATAAGAAAATTTTGACAAAAGTAATATATGTTTTTAATTTAGATGCAAATCAGCTATAACATTATATAGTGTAGACGACATGTATAATTATATTTAAATTAAACTTTATTTAACTTAAATGCAATTATATCTAATTTAGATTCAATTTATAATAACAATTAAAACCAAGAATTAGATATACAGTACATGTATAAATTTAGTACAAATTGGATAGAGATAGAGATTGAAATTGTATATAATTAAATATTTAATTTATAAGCACAATTTAAATATAATCTAAACAAAGTACTAACTGTCAATTCATATAGATTATAAATTAATTATACAGATAATAATTTTAATCTATATTTAAAATATAATATGCTATAATTATACAATCAGAGTATACAAAACTACTTAAAAATATTTATAGTTATTAAAAATAAAAATAAATATTATCATAAAGTCTAGATACACTATACAATGATATAGTTGTAAATTACAAATAAGAAAACTGTGTTATTTACTAATAGATCTTATATATATATATATATATATATATAATCTATTAGTAAACTACATACACCATAAAATAAACAAAACTTACTATTTGCTTGTTCAGCCCATCTTTTAATACAACAGTTATGAAAAGAATGTGTACAGGGATGTAAAATAGCAACTTTATTAGAATCTTTTGCTTGTATGTGAGCCGAGACGCTTCTAGTTACTATGCGTTTACTATTATTCGGACTCTTGGAACTATTTGAACTATCTATATTTGATTTATTTTCCAAACATTTTTCCTTCTCAGAAGGTAAAACTACCAAACATATATTACACTCAATTTCATCCGGAGGATCCATTTTGGTTAAATTTTTTCTCTTTTTCTTTTTTTTTTTTTTTTTTTTTTAAAAAAAAAAAAAATATATTTTATCTTTTATTATTTCAATATTATTAAATTTCTATTTTTCTTAGTAAACAAATAATTTATTTGTATACCTGCAAGATAGTGACATAAACTAAAAGCTGTTATTAATTTAGTAATTAAATGCTGTAAATAAAATTAACCGATTCTATAAGTTTGTTAGTAATTTATTTACGTTTAGACTCATTAATGAAATCAATATAGGTTGCCATGTAAATAATAATACAAAATATGGAAATACACAAATAATTTAATATGCACACACAAAAAAAAAAAAAAAAAAAAAAAAAAAAAAAAAAAAAAAAAAAAAAAAAAAAAAAAAAAAAAAAAAAAAAAAAAAAAAAAAAAAAAAAAAAAAAAAAAAAAAAAAAAAAAAAAATCAAATACTATAATATAAAATGTAACAAGATACAATATAATATAAAATAATTAATATAATTAATAAAACAAGATAATATATGTAGAAATATAAATATAAATAATTTTAATATATATATATATATATATAGCTGTAAATACAAATAATATTAATATATATATAGCTGTATATAGCTATAAATACAAATAATATCACAAATAATCACAATAAAGCACTCACATATAACACTGTTGGAGAATTAACAATATAAATAATCTTGCAGTTCAAACTGAGTGGCAGCTGTAAATATGGTTATATAGTGTTTTATTACGTAACTTGTTACTGTAGTGATTGTTGCCACTTAGTTCTATTTGCTTAAAATATTAACTAAATAATTACGAATGTTATTTATTATTTATTATTACTATTTATTACTATTTATTATTATTTATTACTTTTTATATGCGTGTCTTTATACTTATAATGTATATAATCCAATTATCACTTTGTATCTATGAAATAAATATTTTTTATAACTGTAAATTCATACAAGCATAACACAAAATATTGCAATACATATTATTATATATTAGTATATAGCTATTATGTTTCATCCTTTACATATCCATGTACTGAACTTTGTAATAAATACAACATAAAATCAAAAATTGTAATAATCACGATTTCTACATGTTTAGAATATGTTTATTTATATATATATATATATTGTATTTTTTGTATAGTGTATATATATTATATAATATATGTATGTATTTATCTACTATATATACATAAAATATTGTATACTAGATTTACTGTGCGTTGTCAGGCAAAACATTTTATTATACACTATAAACATTAAATTTATTATTTATGCTTCAGCTAATTCACGAAGACGACGAATAGTAGATCTGACGGTTGTAGCGGCGGCGGTACTGTTTGTTAGTATATGTAAATAAAATTAAATATAATATAATATAATATATAAATAATACTCACTTTAATGTGTATGCTCCACCAGCAATAGTCTTCTTGCATGATCGACAATCCCAAACACCAGTGGCTTTACGTTTAACTGAGTTTTTGCCGCAGAATGTGCATAAGTACCTCGAGTGTTGTTGTACTTCAAGTTTTTTGCATTGACGTCTTAAGGACGAACCGTAACGAACGCCATATTTTCCTGTAATTCCAACTTTTCTGGTTCGTTTAGTCCTAATAGTTAGTATATACATTATAATATATAATTCATTTTATATATTAATTTTAATATTCAAATGCATTATGATTCACGAGTTGGAATGTATATTACACTCTGTATACATCTGTATAAACATATTAAACATAATACTAATAAAGTATAATAAACTAAAACTCATCAACGTAGTACTCATATACAATCAAATATATAATAATAAATATCAACATACATTTCTGTGAAGTGTTAGTCAGTATTCTATTTTAATATAAATCTATAGAATATTCTATTGTCTTGTCTTACTCACCAATTTAAATTCAAATCAATTTTGCTAATCTTCTAATTAGATCAGGTTGAATAATATTAATTGTTTAAATTATTGAGTTGCGTCAATTTCATTTTTGTGTGACTGTTTTATTTTAATTTTTTCTATAGATACAGTATCCATAGTAACCGGCTTTTATCAAAAAAGCCATCAATTATATAGAAACAATAATATTAATGACATACTAATAAATCTGATGTTTACTATTATTATTATTCTTATTGTTTCTATATAGTTGATGTATTTTTTATATATTTTATACATTTCATTTCTCTTCAATTTTCATTTTAATTTAATTCATAATATATATTGTCACTTTTAAATATTTAATTAGTAATCAAAGTAGATAATTACATAAACGACTCCCATTAAAAGTAAAATATTATATAAGCAATTACGTTCATTTTAAGGTGTCTCAAATAATAATTGTACAATCAAATAATAAAAAACAATATACATGAACTGGAATTAACATGGAAGTCACAAAAAATACAGAAAGCGAAAAAGATATAAAAGAATTAAAAGATGCAAAAAATATAAAGGATAGACAAAATTTAGAAAATATTATAAACGTGCTTAATAAAGAACCACCACCACTGGTTGCTCCTTTAAGATTTGCTATTGTGCAACCATCTTTATTTAGAGGAGCGTATCCTAGACCAATAAATTTTAGATTTATTAAGAGACTAAGACTCAAAACAATACTTTCATTAACGCCAGATCCTTTAATTGATTCCGTTCAAGAATTCTGTCATCAAGAAGGTATAGAAACAATCCATCATTATTGTTCGGCTCCACATAAGAGTAAAAAGTATGGAACTAATGTTACAAAGGAATTTGTGAAAAAGGCAATTGAGGTGTGTTCTATATTATTAGTCATCTTTTGATATTAATGACTAATTATAAGTTAATTATTACTCGTTTTATTTTTATTATTAGTCATAATTAAATTATTACTAACAATATTATTGATGTTACTAATAGTTTGGTAATTATTAGTAACATTCAATTGGAGTTTGAACAGATTATAATAGACCGTAAATATTCTCCTATATATATACATTGCTTAAACGGCAGCGAAGTTACAGGAGTTGTAATAGCATGTTTAAGAAAGCTTTCATTTTGGAGTACAGCGGCTACATTTAATGAATTTTCAGTATTTTCTGATATTTCAACTGCAGATCATTTATTTGTGGAGAATTATAGTGCCGAAATCCAGGTACCAAAAGACCCAGTTCCATGGATATGGAGGGGTTTATCTAAAAAGGGGGTTGTAAATCATCATCCAACTTTGAAAATTAAGGAAGTTGGTGAAAATGAAACGAAAAATTATTCTACGGAAGAGAAGGACTAATATATGTATATGTATTTTTACTAATTTTTTACATTTACTAACTACAAACATGTGTTTTGCCAAACGAACCATTTATGAAAAAAATGGGAGCCTTCCTATTTCTTCTGTATAGTGTATTATACGTAAATCTGTATAAAGTAAACGTTTATGCAAAGAAAAAAAAATTATTTTATACAGTAATACTGTGTATTTACGATTTTTTAGCTGAATATTGCGAACCAGTTAATTTGAAATCCATCGGATCAAGCATTGGTAAAAACCAATCAGCATGTGGAAATATACATAATATGGTAGAAAAAAAAAAAAAAAATATTAGATATAATAATGTTATATTTCTAGTATACAGTACATAATATATAAATAATAATAATAAATAATAATAAATAATAATAAAAACATCACATTACATAGTCTTACTCTCTATTTGATCTTTTGGAGTTAATGATTCTAAAATATTACGTACATATTCATAAGCAGCAAAAGTAACAGCTTGACCAGGAGCAACACGCATTACTCTTGGAGTTATACCCTTGTAAAAAGCTAAAAATCCTTCATTTTTGTAGAGATTTCTAGTTATTCTTGTAAATCTTTGTAAACCATTTTCATTAGTTATTGTGTTCTCTTTTTGCATTCTTGTTTTAACAGTATCAATTGGAGCATTAGATAAAGGACCAAGAGCACCAGAAATTAAACCAAAAATCATATGTTGATAAGAAGGTAAATCAGAATTTTTAAATTCTGGTTGAACTTGATGAGCCCATTTTTTTAATTCAGAATAAGCAGTAAAATTTACAGCTTGATTTGTTGATTGTCTTAAAGCAGTAAGAATAACACCTCTATAAAGTACAGAAAGACCTTCTTCCCGAACAATTGTATAAGCACAATGCGCAGCATTACGATATTTTGGAACATCGGTTGGATCACTCATTGAATGATGTTGCGCTTGTAATCTAATTTTTACAACGTCAGTTGGATTAACAACTAAAACTGCTTCAGTTGCTCCGGCACCAAGACCAGCAATAAATATACCTGTAGCTGATGTATTGTTTGTACTATTTAAATCGTTTTTATCAATTTTTGGGAGTAATCCTTTATAAAATTCAAATGATGAAAATCGAATTGCCATCTTTGGAACAATACCAGTGATTACTGCTCCAAGACCTTTATATAATCCGAGAGGTGATTCTTGTTTAATTATTTTAGCTGCTGTACCAAAAAAGCCAAATCGCTTAGCTCCAGGTTTTGTAGATCGAGATGATAATTGCATTCTAACTTTTATTGTATCTAATGGATGACAACAAAGTGCTTCCAAAAGACCTGCAGTACCACCAGAAATGAGATGGACTGCTGTAGCTGGTTTCTTTTTTTCCGTCATGATGATACTAAATAATGAGTGTTGAGTATATTAAATACTAAATACTAAAAATTAAAAGAAAATAGAAAAAAAAAAAATACAAAAATACAAAAATTTAAATATAAAATTAAAAAAAAAAAAAAAAAAAATAATAAAAAAAATAAACGAAACACGGTTCGATTCAACTATGCAGAAAATTAAAATTTTTCTTTTCTTTGTATTTATATATGCTTCCCCACAAAATGGTTGTCATGACTATAACTGAATTTATTTCCCCGGACAATCGGAGCACGTGAATCTGATCACGTGTAACCGGAGATTTCCAAAAGTAGTAATGCATTAGATTAGGTAATATAAACAACTCCGAACACCGGGTAATTAGATTGTACTGTTGGTTTCCATAGTGAACTGTTTATTATCTGCCATACACTATTAACTATGTTGCAATATATTAGTATTTACCTTGATTTATTAAAACTCTACCTACATATTTACAGCTATATATATACTATAGAAATAGTCCTTAACTGAAGGATGTAGAGTTTCATCTATGTTTCATCTTCTTTACATGTGATACAATGTAAAACA
>JAJLXO010001055.1:9852-24023 GCA_030571375.1 Botryozyma mucatilis | reverse complement strand
CACTGATAAAACCACCAAGCAAAAACACAATTGAACAGGACAAAAAAGATCTTCTTGAAGAAATTGAAAAACTAAATGAAACTATTAAAGTGCTAAAAGAAAATTCTGAAAATTTAGTAAAATCTGATAAAGAAAGAACACAAAAACTAGAAGAATGTATTAAACAAGTTAATGATGTTACAAACTCTATTGAAACACAAGAAAATAAAAGAAATATTGAAATACAAAAGATGAAGGAAGAAGTTCTTACAATTAGAGATCGTTTACCACATTCTTTAGCAAAACAGGAAAATAATTATAACACATTAGTAAAGGATATTCAAAAGGAATTAACATCATTAAAGCAATTATTTGCAGCAAGAACTAACTCAAACACAAACATTAACGCAAATGGAAACACAAATTATACCCCTGAATCACCAGTTGATTCTTTCTTAGAGAAAAAAAATGAAAAAACAAGTATTCCTGATTGGCAAAAATCAGAATTGTTAAGTAATGGTACCACCAATAATTAATAACACTATTTAATAATATAATATAATATAATATAATATAATATAATAAATATAATATTTAGTACTTTATTATTTAGTAGTTCAGTAAATACATACAAATAATCTATAATCTATAAATGAAAATTCTAATAAGCCTAACTATCCTTGTCTTCTCCAGATTTAACAAGTTCCATTGCTGTTTGAACACGCATTCCAATTCGTGAACTTAAATCATAATCATGTTTGTATTCAGCAGCAGCCTTAAAATATTTTGTAGCCTCCTCTTTAGAGTTTGGCTGTTTGGATTCCCAAGCTAAAACACCTCTTTCGTATAAACCAGCTGCGCAAGGCCATTCGTCTTTTGAACCCCCACGACCAACAATACGTTCATTTGCTAAAACATCTTTTTCAAGAATCTCAATACTCTCTTCATTTCTATCCAAATGTCTTAAAATTGCACTTTCTATAACACCTTGAATCATTATTTCATCAATCTCTTTACATTCTTTTTCTTCATGTTTCTTTTGATCCTTTTCTAAACCATCTAAAGGCATAAAAGCAAGCTGGGGGTAAAATCTATCTGCTTGAATTTCTCTTAATTTCTTTTCATTTCTAATATTTTTAAGAGTTCTTTCTAAATCTTTAGAACTCATTCGTTTATAACCATTCCAGACATAAACAATTTCATTAACGGGACTTATTCCAACTGCATCAATTAAAGTATAATTAAATTTATTATGAGTTTCTTTATTCATATTTGTTAATCTAGTTTTCCATTTTTGTAATTTTCTTTCTAAATATCCTTTAAATGGGAATCCGCGTTGGATAAATCTCTTCTTTACACAGTATGAAGCAACCTTATCTAAAAGATCTCCAGCTTTTGACTTATGATCCATGGCGGTAGCATAAAGTTTATCATCCTTATTGTCTGCCCATTGTGAAGCAGTTTCTCTGTACATTTCAATATGACAAACAGCTGCAACATATGCATACAATCCGGGAGACCAAGAATTTAAGGAAATTAATTCGGTAAAAGCTTTTGCAGATTTATCATATTCATGAACATATAAACAATCCATTCCTTTTTCAAATATAAGTAAAGCTTCGATTTGTTTCATTTGAATATCTCTTGGCTCCTCCATAAGAGCAATTGCTTCACTTATTCTTCCATGAGCAGCATCCATTCTAGCAGTTTGTAGTGTCCATAGTGCACTATTTGAAAACCTTGCTTGAGTGATTTTTAAAACCTGCTCAATATGTCTCATTGGTCCAATAACAGTTGGTGTTTCAATATCACAAACTTGGGCGGGACCACCGAAATATTGCAATAATCCGAAAACGGCTAAAGTTCCGTGAATATTAGGTGCTTGACTTGCAGCCCATAAGAGACTAAGTCCAAGCTTTCTGTCACCATATAAACCAATAACTGATAATATTTTACTAATATTTGGGGGAATAGATGAAAGAATTAAATGTAATATTCCAAAACATACCCTAGTACCTGAAATTACATATTCATCAACTAAATTTCCTTCATAATTTTCATCTACTTGCACCGTTTTATTACCATTATAATCCTCTGGGTCAACATGTATTATTTCATTATTACTATAAATTTCATGAAGTATTTTATATGAACTTTGTAACTTATACAATGCTTTCATACTTCCAATCACACTTTCACTCAAGAGCAAAAGTACAGCGTTCATTAAATGAACTTCAGAATAAGCAATATTGTATTCTGTACCGGCTTTGAAGTTTACAGTTGTTTTAATATTTTCTCGTTCAGCATGATAGAATTTTTTTAATGCGATTCCTTCAGCTTCAGATGCCGTTTCAGACGCTGTTTGTTAGTTGAAATGGGTATTTTTGAATTGATTAGATTAAATTGAAAAATAAATAAAAAAAATAAAAAAAAAGAACGCGAAATTCTTACCTTTTTTTATGGTTTCTGCTTCAAATCCAAGAAGAGCTTCTAGGAAAACAATTAAAGTTCCTGCAACCTATGCTATGTTAGAGTTTGATTTGCATGATTTATTCATTCGCGAAATTCACTCAATAAAATTAACTTTAATGTGATTTGAAATTAACTTTAATATGATTTGAAATTAACTTTAAATAGAATTCGAATATCCAATACCTTGTAATAAACACCGCCATTGTCCTCTGAAAGAATTTTGTTTGTGAGTACCATATTATCATCCAGAAAAGCATTCATGGAATCGAAAGCTTTTGCCACTGAATTGTTAGTATGTGTATATACATATATGTATGTATATACATATATTTGTGTATACATATATTTGTGTATGTATATGTATATGTATATATGTATGTGTATGTATATGTGTATGTGTATGTATATGTGTATGTGTATGTATATGTGTATACATACACATATACATACACATACACATACACATATACATACACATATACATAATATAATTGCATTGGAAATACATACACGCTTCCGAATCCCGATTCAAATGAGCACTTCCGGCGGATTTGACGGTTTCAAGTGTTGATTTTTCTGATTTTGTCACTGAACTTCCACGAAACAGTCTAAACATTGTGACTATTTGAGATTGGTATGAATATTTCTAGAGTTTTGTATTATTTTATTATTTTATTATTTTTTTATTATTACTATAACTAACTAATTAATTAATCCGCTACCCTATGCCAATATAAAACAATCTAGTGATAAGAATATTATAATATTAAAATATTTGTTAAAATATTATATAGTTTGTGATAATTTTTATATCCTTTTATATCTTTTTATTTATTTTATTTTGTGTTTTTTAAAAATGTAATTAAAAATGTAATGTAGTTCAAGACAAAGGAGTGGCTAAAATACGAGAAAATACGAAAATTAGTATGCAAAATAATAAAGAATTACGAGGAATTACGTATACAATGATGATTTTTATTACGATTTAGTGAATAAAATGCCAAGAATGACTTGATATAATAAATAATATTGGATATTGGATAGTAAACAGTAATGTAAACAGTAATGTAAACAGTAATAGTAGATAGTGACAATATAAATATAAACTTTTGCGAAATACAAGATTTATGGTTGTACTTGAAATGACCGCGTATACGGTACGTTCCGTTATAACCGTGTAGTTATACGAGGTCTGAATATGATATAAAAAGTAATATATAGTATATAGTATATAATACAATAGTATATGATAGAAAAGTATATAATGTATAATATATATAATGTTAAAAAATAATATATAGTATATGATATATAATACTATAGTATATAATATATAGTATATAGTATATAATACTATAGTATATGTATACAAATAACATATAGTATATGATAGAATAGTATATGTATAACATATACTATATAATGGAACAGTATATAATAGAATAGTATATAATAGAATAGTATATAATATAAAAATAGCATATGATAGAATAGTATATATACAAAATAACATGTAATGTATAAAAAATGCATATAATATGCAAAAATAACATATAGTATAAAAAATAAGATATAGTATAATAGAATACTATATAAAATATAAAATAACGTATACAAAATAACATATAAAATAACATATAAAATAACATATAACAGTATAATAGAATATTATATAAAATAAAATATAGTATATATTATACTATATAATATAAAAATAACATATAATATAACATATAATATAACATATAATATAACATAATTGTATATAATATATAATAACTATTTAAAATAACATAACATACAAAAATAGATATATATAATAGAATAGTATATATATGAAAAAACATTTAGTAAACATAATTGTATATAATGTATAATAACAGTATATAATATATAATAACAGTATATAATATATAATAGAATAGTAGACAATACAAATAACAGTATATAAAAAATAACATTTAGTATATCATATGCTATATAGTATATAATATGCTATATAATATGCTATATAATATGCTATATAGTATGCTATATAATGTATAATATGCTATATAGTATATAAAATAACATATGTATATTAGAAAGTATATAATATATAATGGAATAGTATAGAAAAATAGAATATATAGTATAATAGAATATAAAAATAGCATATAATAAAAATAATAACATTTAGTATATGATATAATATATACTATATAATATATAGTATATAGTATATAGTATATAGTATATAAGATAACATAGATAGTATATAAGATAAAATATAATAAAAATAACACATAATATATAATAACACATAATATAATAACATTTAGTATACATGATAGTATATAAAATAACACATAGTATATAACAGTATATAAATAACATAACATACAAACATAGAATATATTATAATAGAACAGAATAATATAATAAAATACTATATAAAAAATACTATATAATAAAATACTATATAAAAAATACTATATAATAAAATACTATATAAAAAATACTATATAATATATATTAGAATAATATAAAAACAATATAAAAAACATTTAGTATATAATATTAAAATATATAAAAATAACATACAATATACATAGAATACAAATAACAAATACATACAAAGTATATTATACAAAGTATAGTATACATAGTATATTATATATAGTATATTATACATAGTAAAGTATACAAAGTATAGTACACAATAACAAATACAACCCGTCTTAATTGCAACTAATTAACCTGATAAGCAACGAAAATAAACATAGTACAATAATAATAATATAATATAATATAATAATATAATATAATATAATATAATAATATAATAATAATATAATAATAACATAATACAAAATCATCTGCAATGGCTGCTGTGAACCCATATACAAATATGACTGCAAAAACATATGCAACTAATCCCGGATCTAAAGTAAATTCTGATTCAGAGACTAATGAAAATGCAAATATTAATGCAAGTATTAATGCAAGTATTAATGCAAGTGTTAATGCAAGTATTAATGCAAGTATTAATGCAAATATTAATGCAAATGCAGGTATAAATGCAAGCACAAATGCAAACAAATCAAGTGTTACTTCACATACAACCAGTGAAAACTCAAACATCGCTCCACAGAATCTTTTAAACGTTTTAATACAACAGGCACTTCTCTTAGATTCTGAACAATGGCTTCCTAAATCTCAAAATATGCAAAATGATAATGAAAATTTAGATGTTTTAATACCTGTACTTAGAGAAGCAATACAAACAAATCAAATTGAAAATTTATTAAGACAACTTGATGAATTAATAAATACAAAAGAAATTGAGATTGAAAAACTATGTAATGGAAATTATAAAAGATATATGGGTGCGATTTCTAGATTAGATAAAGTTAAAATTTCTTCTGAAAAAATTAAGGAAAATATTTTAAAATTAAGTAATAAAATAATTTTAACCGGTAAACCACTTTCAATTTGTAAAAAAGAATTATTGCGTTGTAAAAAAGTAAATAGAAATATTTCTGATACTTCAAATACTTTAAATTCATGTTTAAAAGTTTTTAAATTATTTAATAATGTTTATAATTTAATTGCTGAAAAAAATTTTTTCTCCGCTTTGAAAACATTAGATGAAGTTCAAAATTTTCATTTAAAAGATGTTTCAAATTTTACTTTTTCTAAACATATAATTTCTTCTGTTTCAATTATTCATAATCAGATAAGATCCTCTGTTATTAATGATTTAAGATCTTGGTTATTATTTATTAGAGAAAAATCTTCAATTGTTGGTTCACTTGCTTTTAATGAAACTGAACGAAGAAGAAAATCTTGGAAAGCATTAATTTTAAATGATCCAACTTTATCAATTTGTAAATTAAATTCTCCAGTAGAATTATCATTAACAGAAAATGATCAATTTGATGCTTTAAATAATGAATATATTAAAATTGATTTTACTCCTTTGTTTGAAAGTTTACATATTTTTACAACTTTAGGTCCAAGAGATAGAGAAGAATTAAAAATTATTTATACAAATGATAGAAGATCACAAAAGGATTTATTATTACCAACATATTTGCAAATTAATAATGAAAATGCAAATACAATAAAAAAATATCTTGAAGCAATTGCTGGATTTGCTATTATTGAAAGAGCAACTGTTCATCAAACTCGTACATTTACAACCACTACAAATGTTTCTTACCCAGATATGTCAATTAATCCATCATCAATTAATTCATCATCAATTAATCCATCTTCTATTAACTCAACTTTATCTAATCCATCATTATTATCAAATACTTTAACCGCTCATCCACAAATAAATACATTTAGATCAAATAAAGAAGTTGAAGATTTATGGGAATCTTTATCACATCGCATAATAGCTTTAATGGTTCCAGCTTTAAAATCTATTAGCAATAGAGATATAATCTTAAAATTAAGAACTGAATTTGGCATCTTTGTTCAAACAATGGAAAGTTATGAGTACTCAACAACTTCTTTAAATAATTTTGTATTAGCCTTATTTAAAAAATTCTCAGAAATCTTAAGTCAAGAATTCGTATCAAAATTTAATAACATAGTATTAGAAGATGATTATATGCCAATGGTTATTAATGATGAATCCTTATGGAAAAAAGTAATAAGTGTAAGTTGGTACACTCCAGTAGAGGATAATAATGCAAACACTTTCCCAAAGATGCTCCCCTTTTCTACAACATACCCACTCTGTTGTGTTGAATTAAATAAATTCATTTCACATCATTATGAATTCTTAGATGAATATTCTTTAGAAAATAATCAACAAGAATTTGAATCAATTCTTCAAAACTCATTAGATGATATATTTATGAATATTATTTGCAAATCTTTATTAGATCGATTAAATGAATCTACCAGAGAACAAATCGTACAAACTCTTGTTAATATTGAATATTTTATAATCGCATCAAAAGAATTTGCTGATGTATTGGTTCAAGCAAGATCAAAATATTTCCATCATCGTGAATCCTCACCAACAACAGTAATAAATTCTGATCATACTAATAATAATATGATAACAAGCGGTAAAATAGTTTTGTCTGCAACAAAGGCTTTTAAAGATGCAAGAAAGCAAGCAGAAGAAAAAATCTTCGAATTAGTAAATTCAAAAGTTGATGACTTTCTTGAAATTGCTGAATATGATTGGAAAACAAATACAATTTCTGATCAACCAAGTGTTTATTTAACTGAAATGGTTTCATTCCTTGAAACTTTAGTAAACTCTACTTTAGTCAACCTTCCTACAAATGTTCGAAGCTTTATTTATTTTGATGCTTTTGATCATCTTGCTCGTGAATTAATGACAATTTTAATTAATGTTCCAGGTAAAATTTCTGAAGCTGCAATTAATAATTTTGACACTGATGTTGAATATGTTGAAAATTTTGCTCATAAATTAGGAGAAATATCAATTGATAAAAATAGGTCAAGTGAAAATTTTGAAAATGATGAAAGTTTTGAACTCTATTTTGGAAACAGAGTTAATAATAATAATAATAGTAATAATAATATTAATAATGTTAATAATAATAGTTCGGCCAACTTGGATGAAAATTTAAATAATAGAATTAGTTCTGAAAGTGGTAGTGATACTAGTTCAAGTTTAAATAATGTCTTTACTGAATTAAGACAATCTATAAATTTATTGAAAACCGATAATCCAAATGAATATAAAATTATATCAATTAGAATGAAAAAATATGGTCAAGTTTCTTCAACAAATGCTGAAATACTTCTTAATAAACGTCCTATAAAATCCTTTATCAGTACGAGTTCTAACGGTGATAATTCTGAAGGTATCGATCCTGATGATTTAATCTCTGACACAGCAAGTATTGCTTCACATTCAACTATGTCAGAATCACTTTTGAAAAGGGTTAAATCTCGTAATTTTGGAAGATATATTAGAGGATAAATGATGTAATGATAATAAAATAATAAATATACAAAGTTCAATTTTAGACTTAAACTTTTGTAGTATGTATGGAAAAAAAAAAAAAAGCTTCTTATTATGTAATAAACAAATAAATTAATAAATAAATATATGAATTAAATATATATAAACGCAAACACACAAAAACAAATACGCTATTTAAACAGACAAAAAGATAACAAAAGTTCATAAAGTCATAAACACAAACAATTTAAAACATTCATTATATCATTAATTGTATCATTATTCATTATTTTTCAAAAGATAATGTCTATTATTTATATCTTCAATATGATTTTAATTTGAGTTAAAAATCATAGTTTCCGTGAATTAGATTGATTCACATAATTCAATCAAAGAAAGGATCTGGATCTCGAAGATACTATTGAGTTTACCGATGATTGTTGAAAATCATTTTGAGAACTTAGGTTTATATCAGAAGAGCCCAAAATATTATTTTCAAGTTCTTCAACCTCAGATAAAGAGTTCAACTTGTTTGAATTTAACTGAGAATTTGAATTAGTATTTAAATTATTCGTTATATTTGTAACAGAATTTAAATTAAAAATATTGTCTGGATTACCAACCTTGTTATTATCATTTGATGGGTTCCCAATAGAATCATTAATATTATTACTAGACTGATTATTATTTGTATCGATATAATCAATACCCGAATTAGAAGGATCAATTTGATTGCAATTATCAATCATTCTTGAATCAGTCATGCTACCTATTAAATTGTGATGAATTGAGTTATTGATATTGGTGTTTTGTAAATTAGAGTTGGTAATATCATTTAAGGATGAATATTCATTGGGATTGTCTATTATGGAAGATGGATTGAAATCAGAATTATCTGTAATAGAGGAAGAATTGTATGTATCATTAGAAGTATCTGTAACAGAGGATGGACTAAATTCATTAGAACTATTTGTAACAGAGGATGTTGAATCGTATGAATTATTTGGATTGTTCGTAATAGTGTCTGACGATGTATATGTGTTGCTGAGATTATTTGTGATAGAAGAAGATGATAATGGATCGTACGGAATAGTAGAATTATTTGCGGTAACTGAATTAACAGTATGCGATTGATGAGTATGATGATGGATATTGCTTATATTTCGAGGAACAATATCAATAAGAAAATCAAACATATCTGAAAGAGTCACAGCTCTTGCAATATCAGATCTTTGTAGAGTTCTCCTTTTCGAATCTTCAGCACACATCCAAGCTCTCATTGACAATTCTGTAATAAAAATTTCAGACGCCTTTGCAAACATAGCTGTAGCTTCAGCGCTAACCATACGATCTGCTCCACCTAATTCAGCTGCAGTTGCCGTTTTCATGACCCTTTTAATTCTAGCTAATGGTAATAAATGTGGTTTTGAATTATATGAATAATGATGATTATGATGTTTATCATCATTTTGGTTTTGTGAAAAACCATCGTGAGATGAATCTGATGCATTTGGATTTGGTATACCAATTCCATCACCACCTTCCATTTCATTAATAGTTGATTGCCAATAGGCTAACATAATTGAGGAATACCTACCTGAAAGTCCTTGGGTAACATTGGAAAAAGCAGACGAGGCAGATGATGGTATTGAAGATAAAACAGTAGATGTGTTTGTTATTGCAGTTGAAGACGGTATTCTTTGATCTGAAAGTTGTCCAGAAAGTTGTCCGGGTGATTGTCCTGAAAGTCTTTGTATCTGACCTTGTCCTCCAACAGAAGATGGTAATTGTCCTTGAACTTGATCAATCACTCTACGTGGAAGTTGGTTTGAATTATAATTTGAGCTTGTATCCTGTATAATTGAATCGACTGAATATTTATTTGGATAATCAGTCAATACATTGTCAGATGTTGAAGAATTAATAGTGTTATTATAAAGTGGTGCAGATCCCAATGAGTTTGAATATGGAAGACTATTTAAATTAGATTGATTTGAAGAGTCTGAATTAATTTGGTTTAATGTTGACTCAGAACTATCTTGAGGAGTAAAAAAATGTGAAGAGTTTAAATTCAAATTTTGCACAGAACTTTGTCCCGATTGGTTTGATTCTCCTATATTATCAACATTATCTACCATATTGTTTTGAATATTTGTACTATTTGTATCATTTGTATTACTAGTACCATTGGAAACCATATTCTCATTCTGATTACTTAGAGGGTCTAAGTTTTCATTTGAATTGTCCGAAACGTATTGCTGTCCATTAATTTCTCTATTTAAAGAAGAAAAAGCATAATAAGAATCTGAACCAGAATTATGTGACATGCTAATTTATTAGTAAATTAACTATTAGTAATATCAGCGTGATTAATGCTGATTGATTATTTTATAGTTGTTATACTAACACTTGTTAGTTTGTATTACTATACAACTTTGTTAGCTTGCTAACAAAGTTTAGAGAAAATAAGAAAAAGAAAAAGAAAGGAAAAAAGGCCCTTATTTATATGTATTCCAGAGAGGGGAAAAACGCATTTATTTTTTTCGCAACTATTTTCCTTTTTGTTTTTGTTTTTGTTTTTGTTTATTTTTGCCACTGAAATGCTTTTTATATATAATAAATAAATAAATAAATAAATAAATAAATAAATGCGTTTAGTCAAAACACAATCACAACAAACACGTCGAATTAGGAAATAAAGATCCGATCGGTGAGGTGTTTTACCTGTTTAGGGAATAAGTCATATAAGAATCACCGAGTGGAAAAAAATAAAAAGTAAACAAATAAAGGCTTAAGAGAAAACCGGGATTGTTTATTTTTTCCTGAGATGTGTTTCTATGACATGTTTGGAGGGTAATTGTGTAGGGTAATATTTTGCATGTAATTTGTATTACCATGACGACATGTGTCTATATAATAAAAATTTTCATTCCTTATATTATTATTATTATTATATATATATATATATATATATATATGCTATTATAATATACACATTCTATATTATACATAGTGTGTTTAGAAATAATTATTTAGTGTAGACTAATAATTAATTCTTTCACGTGTATATTATAATAATTATTATTAACTAGTTTTTAAATAATATACACATGGTTAATTATGGACAAAGAATTGGAAAGTCTGTTTGCAAAAGCAGAAAAGGCAGCTAAGAAGCAAAAGAAAGAAAATAAATCAATCTCTAATAGTTCAGAAGAAAAAGGATTACTTATTAAGAGTGATAAAAATGGAGTTGCTCATTTAGATAATGGATTTATTTCAGCAAAAAATATTAATAAATTACTCTCTAATGAAACTATTAAAGAGAAAGAGAAAAAAGAAAAGGTAGGGTAACAAATTATATTTATTATTATTATTTTGTTAGTAATATATTGTCTAATTAAAACGCGAATATTAGTAAGATATTCTTACTCATATTGACGTGATTATTAGTAATAACCGGTGATGAAATTTACGCTCTGTAGCTTGTTAACATTTTCGTATTGAATTTGTATTGCAATGGCAGTTTTATTTTTATAGTCATAGTTACACTGATGGTTTACTATTATTATTATTATTATTATTTTTTTTTTTAATTATTTGGTTTTATTTATTTTTAATTATTATTTTACTGACAGAATAGTTAACAGCTGGACCAAAATGGTTTGATATGCCAAGTAGTGAATTAACAACTGATTTGAAAAGAGATATAATGTTGTTAAAAATGAGAAATGTATTAGATCCAAAAAGACATTATAGAAAAGAAACAATTGGAGGACCAGTTTCAGTGTTTAAAACTAATAAAAAGGATAGCAAAACAACACAATCAGCTTTATTTCTTAGAGGAACAATAATAGCAGGTCCTGGTGAAGCTAAAATTTCAAAAAGAAATCAAAAAGCAACTATTGCTGATGAATTATTGGCTGATGATTCTTCTACTAGTTATTTTAAACGTACTTATTCTACTATACAGACTGAAAAGAAGTCTGGAAAAAAGAAATTCTATAATCACGTGAAATCCAAAAGAAGAAGGTAATTTATGGTATTACCTTGAAATATGGTTGTTATGGTGATTTTTTTATTATTATATTATTTTAATATGATGACTTTCATAAGAAAAACACAAATTTGTATTACATGGTTAATATATAAACTGGTTATATTAAGATTATGTATATAATTATGTATATAATTATGTATATAACTATGTATATAATTATGTATATAACTATGTATATAATTATGTATATAACTATGTATATAATTATGTATATAACTATGTATATAATTATGTATATAACTATGTATATAATTATGTATATAACTATGTATATAATTATGTATATAACTATGTATATAATTATGTATATAACTATGTACTATTGATCATAATTTACTCCTATGCAACCAATTTTTTTATAATGTTGCCCCAGGAATTAGAATTATATTCCCTGTGATTCCCAAGCAAAGCGGTTCCAATAACAAATGTGTTTCCTTGAATTTCCGGACAATTTATAAAATCTGTTGAACTAATAGATTGAGAGTCCAATACAGTTATAGAGGAAATTGAATTTTCATTTGAAGTAGAATTTGAATTTGAATTTGAATTTGAAATAATCCCTTCTTTGTCAATAGATACGTCTTCATAAGAAGGTACTACTAGACAATAAGGAAAAGGATTTCCCACTGTTGATGTTATTGGTGGTAGAGATACTGAAGAAGAATTTACATAAGAGACAATTTGCAATAATGCTTCTGATAACTGATTTGCTACATTTTCTCTTGGATCTTTATCATTGAGTGATATTGATACTACCCATTCTTCCCATGGTGATTGTTTTACTTTTTCTTTCTCTCCTGTATTTACATTTGTGTTTGTGTTTGTGTTTGTGTTTGTATTTATATTTAGTTTCTCGTAAAATCTTATTAAAATTGTACCTGTTGTTGAAGATCTTAAAGCCTTGCTTTTCGTAGAATTATTTGCATTTTGTGATGTTAAAAATTGAACTAAAACTTGTACTGTTTGTGAAATGTGTGAGTCAAGCTCATCATTTTCGCTAATAGCAGGATAGGGTATATGAGTGTTCTACATGTTAGTATTTATTGCCGATTGCCTATTACCGATTACCTGACTTAATCGGTAACAGGTTATTGGTTATAAAAAGGTAAAATAAATAAAGATATATAAATAATTAAAAAAATAAAGTAAAAATAGCAAACTCACTGCACCAAATGAGGCATATCTCTGTGGAGAAACAGGAGCCACTGGAGAAAACACTCTATGGAAAAATATTGTATATAAAATAGCCGTTGTAGCAGCATGTGCTGATCCAGAATCACTACACGCTATAGCTAAAATAGGTGGTGTGCACATTTGTACTATATTATTTATTATTTATCAGTATATTATCTTTACTATATTTCTTAGATCACTATTCGTTTATTGTCTGTTACTATAATTACTATATTCCATTTCTAGCTGGTACCATAAACCTAATCTGTAGCTTAAGATTTATTTACGTTTCTACACTACACAGTATGCAAACTATTATGATTATCTAGAATTAATTATTATTTATTATTTATTACTGTTTATTTACTGTGTATTTGTTATTTATTATTATTTATTATTATTTATTATTATTTATTATTATTTATTATTATTTATTATTATTTATTATTATTTATTATTATTTATTATTATTTATTATTATTTATTATTATTTATTATTATTTATTATTATTTATTATTATTTATTATTATTTATTATTATTTATTATT
>JAJLXO010000501.1:0-10156 GCA_030571375.1 Botryozyma mucatilis | reverse complement strand
CAACTTATAAAATCCACTTACATCAACAAAAAATAATTTCAAAAATTATGGTAGAACTGTGATTACATAAAGTATAATTACATAATGGACTGGAAAGAAAGATTGCTATAGAGACTAAATGTTTATGTAATATATTTACGTAAACACTGACAAATTGGACTGTCTCTAATAAAACTGTGGACTGGCAATAGTAAGACCCTTGCTCCCCATCGAAATATAGTGAAATTATTGGATCACTGTTATACTTATCCTCAAGAACTAGACCAGATATCACATATGCTGTTAACTATCTCTCATGGTTCATGCAAGCTCCTCAAGAACATCATTGGAATGCTGTAAAACAAATTTTACGATACTTACAAACACATACAAATTGGGGTATCAAATATGATAACCGACAAAACCCAGAATTGTAAATTTATTCAGACGCTGACTACGCAAGTGATATCAACACAAGACGGTCTATATCTGGATATGTAAGCACGATGATAGGGGGAGCTATTTTGTGGTCTTCGAAACCGCAAGGAATAATTGCACAATCAACCGCTGAAGCGGAACTGATAGCGCTAAACAAAGCCGCTAACAAAGGTGTATTTTACATAATATATTACATAACGTAAACTATAATATTAATAAACCATTTGTCATATATGAAGACAATAAAGCTGTTATACAAATGGCAAAATATAGTGCTTTTCATAGTAAATCAAAACACATTGATATTACATTTCGAAAAATTCATGAACGTATAACTGAACAAAACTTACTTATTATATACTGCCCTACGAGTGATATGATTGCCGATATAATGACTAAAAGTCTAGGAAAAAAGCAATACATCGTATTACGAGAATTACTTGGTATGGTATGTGTTTAAAGGGGAGTGTTGAAAATAGAAAACATAAAGTGTTTCCATAGTAATCACTACCATACGCAAGATATAATAATATCTGAACATGCATCAACAGTATTTACATAATATATATGTATAGATCTTCCTACATGCATTAAGTATTCGTATACCATGCATTGCATATTATATTAATCTACTTTACTTTTATACGTAGGATCTACATAAATAGTGTATATAAATAGACATCTAGTCTCTAATCTGAAAGTAATGAATAGATATATATTCTTGACGAGTTAATAATAATAAATATATTTTGTTTATAATACACATATAAAATAATCTATATATCCAACTACTATAAATAAATATCTTTTACAATGGCACCAAGAACTAGAATCACCAACAATACTGAACCTACTGAAAACCCTACACCTCAACAATCCAATGTCCAACAAGTAGGAGTATCTAATTTCAACAACTTAAAATGATTTAAAATTGAGATTAATAATAAAATTGTAAATAAGAAGGAAAACTATAATAAAAATTTTCTATTTCATTTAAATTATTTTCCATTTAAGCTAATAATTTCTGTAAAGTTTTAAATTATTTCTATTTATTTATATTTATGCAAATCTAGATGTCCTTTCGGCAATTTCTATCCTTTGAGTATGGCTTAAGCATTTTTTCGTCAAATGAGACTGAAATCTTCTAAACTAATTCTATAGTTAAATTTAAAAAAAGAAAAAATTGAAATTTTACCACAAAAATTAATGTAATGTTATTAAATATAAAAATTTCTAACATAATTTTATTTGACTTATTTATCTTTTTATTTTAAAATAACTTGGATTATTTAAAAAGTTTTATCCATTTCGTATGCATTTCAAAAGGTGTAAGCCTTTTAGTATATAGATATGTTAGCTTTTTCTCTTAGATTCATTTTTTTCGTTTTATTTATTTAATCATTATCTGCGTGATACATAATTTACTTACAAAAACACTTTTATAATTTTTCGAAATTATTAATATGTCTAATCAAATTTATACTATCGTTAATTTGACTTTCTATGGAAATGTTAAAAATGCAAACGCACTTCACTTGGTTGCATATTCCCCAGCCTTCCAGTTTTCCAAATATGTCAGTTATCTATAAGAAGCTGATCTTTAAAGTAATGAAGAAGAGTCTTATAAATTTTATCTTGAAAATAAAGTTTAGAAATATATATCATCTTTAGTTCATTCAATGAATGGTTTGTTTACAATGAGTTTAATAGAGTAGCTTGATTTTTTGATGAATGCTTTGCATATTTAGAATATTATGCGCCATATTCTCTTTTCGAAAAGTGATTTAATTACAAAGAAGTTAAAGGAGTAGTTGTGCTATTAATGAATATTTTACATATTTTGAATTTAATAAAGTTTCATCACTCTTCAACGATTGGTTCAAATATGATGAAATTTATGGAGTAGCAAAGTTATTTGAAGAATACATTGAATATTCTGAGCTATACGAGGTGTCCACTTTATTTATGGAATTATATAAGTACGATGAGATTGAATGGGTATCGATACTTTTTGTTGATTATTTTATATAATTTGAATTTGATAGGATTTTTGCTCTTTTTAACTAATGGTTCAACTATGGTTTAACTAGAAAGAGATTGAACGAGTTAAACGATTATTTGAGCAATACAATGTTTGCTCCGTTGAAGGCATTGCAGAACTATTTAATGAATATTTTACATAAGATAAACTTTATAAATTGGTTTACATATTTAATGAATAGTTCAATTTTGAAAATTTTTCTGTTTAGTATATATTATTTAATAAAAATTATAATACAAATATAATCAACTCAAAACAAATAGCTAGAACTAAGAAAAAAAGTTCGTTTTATGGTTAATGATCATAATAAATCTAATAATAAAGATAAAGCTAAAGATATAGCTAAAGACAAGCTTTCGAGTCCAATTTTACAAATTAAAATAAATTCGGAGGAAATTTAAAAAGATATATTTAGAAAGTCAAAAAATACTAAGCGCGAATACTATAAAATGGTTAAAATGGGTAAACGATATCCGCGCTTATTTGAGCGCAAAAAACTTCAAAAAAAAAATCAAATGAAGTAAAAATTATTTTGAAAATTATTAGTTAATATTATATAATTGTCTTTTTTTATTTGTTTTTTTGTTTTTTAAACTATAAGTTTAAATTGTATTTTTTTTTATAAGCAAAAAGTATTTATTGACCGAAAATATATATCTTTTCTTTTAATTCAAACATGATAAAAAATATGCTGACGTACTATAATAAACCATTCTGAGTTTAAACAATAATCTTTATATTTATATTATTGTTAATATATTGCATAATCATTACATTTCTGTACATTTGCATCTACACATCCAAATACATGAATGGGAAAAGATAATAAATATCACAAGGGTTTCATATTCTTAACAGTTATGAATAGTGGTCTGATTACTGTGAAATAACAAATGAAATAATTAATAATTTAAGTTTGGCTTTATATAAATACGTATAGATTGTCTCTTAAAATAAAAAGACTAATAATTAATTGAAATAATTAATATAATAATAGTTCTACGTAATAAAAATAAGTACAATACATATATCTTTAGCAAAAAGCAAAACTCAACAAAATAGTATATCCTATCAATTTTTGAAATAAATATGATGATATCGGTGTAATAAATTTGTTTGCAAAGCAAAAAACTGTATTTTAGGAAGATTATAAAAAGAAAGAAAATCCGAAAAAAACTAGTTTTAGTAGTTTTTAGTTTAAAAAATAATTTAATTTTAAATTTCCTTTGATGAAATTTTGAAAGTTTCAAATATATAATTTTTGTTTAACATTAATAAATAACGATAAATATTTATTATTTCAATTATACATTTAATAAGAATTTCACTTGATCCGACTATTCAGTTTTTTATAAGTGGTAGCAATGCAAGTCAATCAAGAAATACATTCTCGTTCAACTTTCAGAATTTCAAATCCACTAGTTATTTAGGAGAGATCATAAACCTTATATTCTTGTTGGAAATAAAAAACTGTTACAATAAGTGAAGCCTTTATCTAGAGCTGGGAAAAAGACCAGCGGTTTCCATAACAACTTGTTTTGACCGCCAGTCTTTTTTTGACGGTCTTTATAGTGACCGTAAAAATAGGACCGTTAAAAAAAGACTGGCAGTCGAAAAAAGACGTTTAAAAATCGACGGTCAAAAAAAGACAGTTAAAAAAAGACCGTTGTTAGGGAAGTATTTTTGTCTTTAAATATTACGTTGTATTATTTCACTAAAAATCTACTCCGATTTTTAGCTCTTCTTCCATATAAATTGTATTTTGCAATAAAAATTTTTTTTTTTAATAAATAACAGAATTTAACTAATTGTTTTAATAATAATTTTACTATGTAATTTTCTTAAAATTCCTTTTAATATTACTATGAAATAAAATTCGCTTAAAATTATTGTTGTATTATACTGATGTCTTTCTGGTATACTGTTATTATATTATACTGATGTCTCTCTGGTGTACTGTTATTATTCGTGGCATTATCTGTGACAATACCAACTAACTTTTGTTCAAGTTCATAAAATGTAATTGTCTTCAGAATAGATCATATATTTTTGCCCACAGTGATGGGGACCAATATAAAAAAAATCAAGTAGTATATTGGAATAATATAATTTTCTTAATAGTACTTGATGAAGAAATCCTTAGTTTAAATTCTTGGTTAAACGATGCAACCGATCGGAAGGAAGGTGCGTCAACAGTTGTGAATGGCTAAAGATCAGATAATATCCATTTTGCTAATTTTAAATTATATTCATCTTGAATCTTTTTTATATCTTTCTTATCACTTATTATATTGTTATTCAGTAAAAAAATTTCATCGTTTTTGGTAATTTTATGAGCCTTTTTTAAGTGCTAAGAAAGCGATCCATGTCCAGCTCGTTTGAAATTATTTTTTTTATATTTTTACCACAATGGTACACATAAAATGTTGGATGTTATTCTCCGATTGCACCAGAAAAAATAATTCATATCGTCATATAAATATTTCATTTGCTTTATTACTACTTGTTGATGATTGACTGACAGAATTTGTAGGAGTTAAAGTGAGTATGGGTGGAGTTGTGGGGACAAGAGATGAGAAATTAAGTGAAGTTGTAGAAGGTAATAATGAAGTGAACTATTAAAAAAATTTGTGGAGAATTTAAGTTTAAAACAGATTATAATCCTGAGATTGGCGAAGAAGGAGAGAATTGAGAATTATTATTTATTATGTTATAGTATGTGTATATTTAGAAATTTAATTGTTTTGCATATTTTATATAATGTGTTTTATTATACAATGTAATTATTTACAAAAAAAAAAAAAAATTTTACTATGATACTCTTTTTCTATTTTTCTATTTTTACTATATTGTATTATGCTAGCTATTTCCTTTTAAATATTTTGTATGCAAGAAAATTAAAATTATAACATGTGGAATGTCATTGTTTGCTTTTTTTTTTTTTTTTAAGGAAGAGGGGGGTTATTATTTTATTAATTCTTTATACTAACTAATATTATTTAATTTCAGCTAAAGCATTATGATTTTTATTTCATATTTTTTTTTTTTTATATTTTTTATTTTATTACAATGAATATATTCTTTTTAATGCTTTAAAATTGATTCTTTCTACATGTGTAGATGAACTGTAAAATTAATATGACGTAATATGTGCTAAATAAATATTATAATGAATACCGTAATTACCTGGGAACTGAAACGCCAGTATTTATAAGCAATTTATAAGCATTATTCTTCCCAATAAGGCAAGAGATTCAAACTCAAGAATGTTAAATAATGTAGAATGATTATGTACAATACTAAGTGATATATTGATGACTAATCAACTATTCCATTATTTAGCATTCTTGAGTTTGAATATCTTGCCTTATTCGGACGGCGTTCCACTTCCCATAGCGTTCCAGATCCCAGGTAATTACGGTATTATTTATGAGTCTTTTCTTAAAAAGAAAGATTATGTTGCCATGACAATGGTTTAAAACAACCGATAACATGTTGTATACATGTTGTACACATGTTGTCTACAACTTAAAAATATGTTGTGACATCAAGAAAACCAAGTTGATATCATGTTGACACTGTTGGAAATATGAAACATGATATTTCCCTATGATAACCACAACCATTACTATATGAATAAAATAATATAAAGCTTTTGAAACTTTAAAATGAAACAATGCATATTACAAATACAAATTATCATCAACATATGTTTCATATATATCAAATTGTTGTCCATGTATGATGAATATGAGGTTTATCCCAGACTATAAATAGATAGCCTTTTTCCTTACTTAAATAAATAATTAAGTAGAATAACTAATATAATCTTCGTTTATAACCAGGGCTCAGCAAATGCGGTTCTGCGCGGTTCAACGAAATTCAAATGCTATGGCAACCAATATGTTTGCGTAGCAACGTGAATGTTAGGTTGTAAGCAGTTGTATACAATTTTGACATCAATTACAAATAAAAAAAATATATTTATTTCTATATTATATCTTGTTTATAAAAAATAATAATCTACGATGTACTATAAACTATTTATAATATGAAAAGGATGTTTCTATCACCATCACCACTTGATTTCATATGGTTACCAAAAAGTAATGTAGTGACTAAGCAAAAAAAAACTATTTTAAGATTACTAATTGAATTTATATTTACATGTATTTACAATAAAATTTACCCGGACTTAGAGGAAAAACAAAAAAATTCGGAACCGCAGAACCGCTTTTGCTGAGCCCTGTTTATAACATTTACGTTTTACAAAGTAATACACATATACATATATATTTCACATTAATAATATTTACAAACCATGCCCCCTAAAAGACGGACACCAATTTCTACACCCGTCCCACAACAAGAGGTCCAACAGACACATCTTGATATCATGTCGGCGAAACTTGATAACAATATAAGGAAAACATATGTACGCCTTTAAGGCTTCGTAAACGAATAATAAGTTTTAAAAAAAACATATGATTTTCCGTTCGTAGTTTATTCAAAAATATTTAAAATATTCTACAACAAATGATGAAGCCCATGAAACCTATTTTTAAGAATATATAAACATTTATTGTCGCTCATAATTTTTAGCTTTTAAGTTTAAATATTAGTAAACTGGTTTTATTGTTTTTTTGATTTACTGTTTTACTGATTATTTGATTTAAATTACTATTGTTTCACTCTGAATTTACTTTGATTTATTAATAATTGATTTAAAATTTATACAGAATAGAATACAAAAATCAACAAGTGTTTCTGGTTTTACTGCCATTTCATTAAAGGATATCTCGATTTCCTGTTTTAATGGCAATAAATATATGGAATGAACTTTCTGTGCTAAAAAGATTTTGTCTGCTTATAATCTTCTCAAAATTGTTGAATGCTCCGACAAAACATACAGTGAACTTGCTTTACTTTCCCAATTCACTCAAAAAAATGAACAAGCATCTTCATTATTTATTTTGTGTGTAGATAGTGAACATATTTATTATCTTATGTGTAATACTGCTCGTTATGGATGAAATGCGCTTAAAAATCAATATTTAAGTAATTCAGCGGGTTTTAGAGCTGATCTGTTTCATGATTTTAGCACAATGAACTGTGGATCAATTACTGATTTTGAAAAATTATTAAGAAACTTTATTAGTAAAGCCGAAGCACTTAAATCAACCAACATTTCAATTGATATTGTATTATTATACATGTTTATGGCAGCACTTCCAAAAGACGAAGAAACCAGTTTCACAAAAAATGTTGTCACCGCGGATTCGTGTCATAGAAACCTTACTATAGTAATGCATTATTTGTTACCCTGTCATTTATTTTATTTTTGTTGGAATCTTTGTTAAAGGTGACGTTCGTATCCATATTACTTTATCTATGTGTAATAAATTACTAATAGTTTTATGCTATATTACTATAGGGAATTGATCAGGGCTCGTCAAAAGCGGTTGAGAAAAATAAAAAAAAAAAAAAACCTCAACCGCCGGCTGTTGAGAGAAGATTCGTTGCTATAATAATCATATGAAGCTTGAAGTTTGAAGCTTGTTACATACACAAGACTACCTACAAACTTTATAACAAGCTATTATACTATATTCACCATAACAACGCATACAAACTATATTCAAGACATTAAATGCAATAAAGACTAAATAACCTAGCCATTGAATAATATAAACAAATTATAAAATTAACTAAGCTAATTTCTGAATTTTTATCAAGATTATTTATGGTACTAGGATCACTATGCGTTATGATAAAAATAGTAAAAATACAAAATAATCGTAGACATTAGCTAAATATCGATTTTAAATTCTTATTAAAAATTAATAAAAAAAAATTGATGAGAAAATATAGCTGTCATATTTAGTTTTCTACGTTAATATATATAATTTGTATTTTTTTTAATAGATATATGTATACACTTATTTTTTATTTTTTTTTTTTTTTTCAATTTGAAACAAATCATAACAAAACTTTAAAACTTTAAAAGTTTAAAAATGTAAGTATTTTAAAGCTGTAAATTAAAAAATGTTAATTAAATTTTAATTAATACTATTTCTATATATAATTACTATAGGCAGGAAAAAATAAGTTTTTCGCTTATGTAAAACCCTTACAGGAGGACCTCGAGGGGATAAAGGAGGGGGTGTAGATATCAATTCCCATAAAAAAAAATAGTGATGATTCGTATTACATTGTATTATGTTTTAGGTAAAACCTTACACTATCTAACTAATTATACGAAGTGAGCTTGTGAACTTAATCAGAGAAGCTATACTATGTAATTAAATACTATATACAATGAATATATTTAAATAAATTTAATATGAATAAATGGTACAGATAAATATTGTATTTTCTAAATTAAAAATATATACACTACGAACGGGAAATCATATGTTATCATTTGTTTTACACCTAAATCAATTGTCCACAATTGAGAAAATTATAATTTATTTTGTTTTTCCTAAATTGCTTAGTAATATTTGGAAAAATATTATGTTATTATCAAAAAACAATTGTCCACAATTGTTTGGAATTTATTGTTTTTTTTTTTTATTTTTTTTTTATTTAATTGCTTAGCTTCTTTAATAATACTGGCATAAAATAATAGTTTGTAATATGTATTATTACGTAGCATCGGTTTATGTGTGATTTATTTTGTAGCTCTTGACCCCATAAAACTTGCTATTATTATGATTTTTTATTTACTGTATTCATTATTTATTTATATTTTTTTCACATACGATTATGTAAATTAATAATATATGATTTATTAAAAATATATAAATAAAATAAATTAACCTTTATTTTCCATTCATTTTCAATATAATTTAATAAAAATAAACTAGTTACTTAACGTGATTAAGTAATATTGATTAATATTACTACTTTGTACATTTCTATACCAAAAGATCTCGATTAATTTACTGTTCATTTAATAATCCTGTCGTAAAAAAAACATAAGGTAATAAATAATCAGTGTTACTTAATTTACATTTATATTATAAATGTCATATTTATTTTCAATTCTTTCTACTTATACTTGCTTATATTTATAGTTTTTTTATTTTATTTTTCTATTTATTTTCTTTTTTGATACTTTATTTTTTTTTTTTTGATTTATTTAATTAAATATAATATATTGATTTTATGCTTGTATCGATACATAATTTAATTTTTGCAAATAACAAGGTAATTTTTATAAATTACAGTATATTTTGTATAAATTACAATATATTTTTGAGAACACTACACAATAGTCTACAATAGATTTTCTAGTTGTAGTGTACTATATTTATTAATTGCATATTTATTTTCTATTCTTTGTACTTATACTTATTTATAATTATTTTTCTTTTTTACTTTTTTATTTTTTTTTTCTAATATTTTTGTTTAAGTTTATTGTTAGATTTCATTTTTTCTCTTTATTTGAGTTTATTAACTTACATTTTTTTTCTTTATTTGAGTTTATTAACTTATACCGTAATTACCTGGGATCTGGAACGCTATGGGAAGTGGAACGCCGTCCGAATAAGGCAAGAGATTCAAAAATAAAATTTAAGTTACTACAGCAACATAAATTTTAAATAGGAATATTTGTTTCCTATTTAAATAATTACTTAAAATAGTATGTGGACTAAGGGGAGATGACTAAGTATAAAAAAAAAACAATAACAA
>JAJLXO010000500.1:0-10193 GCA_030571375.1 Botryozyma mucatilis | reverse complement strand
TTTATTTATTTATTTATTTATTTATTTATTTATTTATTTATTTATTTATTTATTTAATTTATTTAGTTTATAATTAGTTAAAAATAGTTATTCAAAAAAAAAAAAAGAAATGTTCATTATGCAGCCACTTTTATCGAATTTTCCTTAACCCCACTTGTATTTGTAGAATTATATTTCGTCAAATCATTTTCTTGATTTTCTTCCTCATATGTTTTATATGTTGTGTATCCCATTTGAGGAGGGCTAGCACCATAAAATGTAGATCTATCATATTTTGTTAATGGTAAATTATTTTTTAACCTATAAACCAAATCTGGATTTGATATAAAATATCTTCCAAATGCAATTGCATCAGCTTTATTAGATTCTAATTTTTGAATTGAGTTTTTCGCATTAAAATTACCAGCTGCAATAAATTTAATGTCAGACTTCTTCAAAATATCTCTAAAGGAATCAAGGGATAATGATTTAGATTTATTGTTTTTATCCAACGAATTAAGTTTTTCAGATTCATTTAATACTTCATCAAAACGTGGCTCAACCATTGAAACGTATGCCAAAGGAGAATGTGAGTATTTACTTGCAATTTTGTCACATAAATAATTCCACATTTCAACTGGATTAGAATCATGAGTATCTTGGAAGTAATTAAAAGGTGATAATCTAATTGAAGTTTTATCTGTACCAACTGATTTTGTTACAGCATCAATAACTTCAAGTGCAAATCTTGATCTATTCTCGAAAGATCCACCATATTCATCAGTTCTGTTATTCACATTATCATGCAAAAATTGATCTATTAAATATCCATTTGCACCGTGAATTTCAACGCCATCGAATCCAGCAAGATTAATTGCATTTTTAGCTGCTTCTGAATAATCTTTAATTACATCTTGGATGTCACTTTTAGTCATTGATTTAGGTGGTGAATCCGAATATTTAACATTTGGCATAGGACTGTCGCCTTTAATTGGTACATTTGTACATGATAACGGAGATTCGTCATTAATAAGTGAACTGACAGTAGCTCTACCAACATGCCAAAGTTGACAAAAAATATATCCACCTTTTGCATGAACAGCATCAGTAACTTTTTTCCAGCCTTTAATTTGTGATGGAGTGAAAATTCCTGCGCAACCCTTATAACCAGCTGCGGTACGAGAAATTGGACATGCTTCAGTAATTAATAATCCTCCTGGTGTAGCTCTTTGACTATAATATTCTACATTTAATTCATATGGTACAAAAATACCATCATCACCATTTTCTGCTGCGCATTTAGCTCTTAATCTAGTACATGGAGCTAAAACAATTCTATGTTGAAGTGTTATACTTCCTAACTCTAAAGGTTTGAAAAGGGCCATTTTTTCGATATATTTTGTAGATAATTAATAATTTCGAGTTAAAAATAATTTACTTTTTAATTGCAAGAAGTTTTAAATTCACATACATATATATATATATATGTATGTATTTGATTATTATATTTATTTATTTGCTTAAAAGTATAGAAACTTTATCAAATTTGATCCATTAATGTGTATACTATTGTTTAAACTAAAGATATAAAAATGGGCATGATAGTTTATAACCCCATCCTAGATGAAATCCCAAAAAGGTAGAATTAAGAGAAGATAATGATCATCATTATTAAAGCAATGATAAAATTCCAAAAAAAAAAAAAAAAATTAATAATAAATAACAATATACTATTACTAATTTTTGATTTTAGCGTATAATATAAAAAAAATACGCAATAACGCATAAATTGCAGCTATAAAAAAGTTCCTCTTAGAAATTAATTAATTTTTACAACTTCACACAATAAAATTTCATATCCCACTATTAAATTAATATAATAAACTTATTATTCCACTTTTGTTCGGATAAATAATATTTTACATAGTATTTTTAATGATATACCCATAAATAAACCTTATCGCGGATTAAAAGATAAGATTAATAAATTAAAATTTAGCGTCTTATTACGCTTTATAGTAAGTTTTTTTTAAAACAATTTAGCGACTATCTAATTTCAAAAATGGGGGAAAACTAAAAACCCTATCTATCTACTTTATAAATTTTTAGGGTTTTATTCTGACTTAATAATATTATTTTTACCAAGAAATTGTTTTTGGCTTACAGAGTTTGAGGTAGTAGATTATTAAACGATTGAATATTATTTTATTGTATTAATACAAAAGTTGTTAATATTATGTAAAACTTTATTTGTATGTAGTTAATTATACTTGGTCTGTTTATATTTGAGAGAACTTTTTGCATGAAACTTTTTGTTATATTTTGTTGATAATCACATAATTACAAATGATTTCTTTTTAATCAAAGCCTAGCTTAGTTTTTAATCAAATTATTTCTATAATTATAATAAACATATACATTGTATTTAATTATATACAATATTTATTTTAAATATATTCTCAGTATTAAATATAGTATATATCCATTAATGTTTCTACAAAAACTCTAAATAATAAATCATAAACATCAACGCGCCTTAACGAATAAATAAAAAACAAAATAAACAAAGTAGATATATCCATGTATTTAAATAAGTAATGGAATAAATCATATAATATTATTTATATGATTTAAGTGAAAAACCGCCAGTTTGGAGAATTATATCCATCGGGAAATTCGCTGGTATCCAAATCTCCAGCACGGATTTTTACACCTTGTTCACGGTCTCTTCTCGCATTAAAGAACTTCATATATAAACCCAATGAAAGAACAGAAACTATACATAATCCAGTAGAAGTTGCAGTAGCTACCAACATGGGAATATATTTTGGAGCATATTCAGTTCTAAAAGTTGCAGAAGGAATAATTCCAGCCAAGTTACCCAGTCCGACATAAATACCAGTATTTGCTGCTCTACTTGATTCAGAAAGATTGTTGTTATTGTGCCATGAATGTACAAGACAAGAAGGAATATATGCTCCAGAAGTGAAAAGAAAAGTTGCAAAATATGCAACGCCTTTATGAGTAGTTACATCAATAGAAGCAAGAATAATTAGTGAAATTAACGAAAGTACAAGAGCAAAAGTTATATGGAAAGTTCTTTCACGAAATCTGTCCGAGGAGAAAGTAACTATCAATAGAACAACTGAACCTACGCAATTTGGAGCAACAGTATAAAGATTTGTTTTAACAGTACTGTAACCCAAACGAGCAACAATTTGCGGTAAAAAGTTTGCACAGGCAGTCCAGGCCATAGTGTATGTGAATGAAATAAATGCATAAGCATACCATCTCCAGTCTTGCATAGATTTTTTAATTTCAACCCATGAAAGTTCAGTATTATCTGATGATGAATTATCACGTAAGTTACGTCTTTTTGCTGCAGCTTTCTCCTCTGGAGTAAACCACCATGATTGTTGTGGAGATTCAGGAAGCCAAAAGTAGGCAATTATAGAAAGAACTACCGTTGCGCCTCCTTCAATTATAAATAAATATTGCCATCCATGAAGAGGTCCATTTTCAATTTGAAATACACCAAAAGCAAGCAAACCAGAAAATGCAGCAGCAATTACAGCACTACCGAAAAAAAGAGCAATTCTAAAAGCAATTTCACCCCGAGTATAAAATAAAGTTAAATAAAAAACCACACCAGCGAAAAAACCAGCCTCGGTACCACCTATTATAAGTCTACAAACTAACATACCACCAAAATTTGTACAGGCAGCTTGAATCATTGCTACTGCACCCCATATTAACATAAGAGTTGGAAGTACCCATCTTCCTGAAAATTTTTTTAGTAATATTGTTAACGGCATATCCAAAAGAGCATTTGGAATATAAAACAATAGTAATAAAAGAGAGTAATCGTTTCCTTTAAAATGCATATCAACGTCAAAGCCATCTGTTTTAGCGTTACCTAAATTTGATCTATCAACTGAATTAAAAAAATACATGAGTGAAAGAAAAGGTAGTAAAAAAAAGTCTAATTTTTTAACATATGAACGTTCATGTTTTTTTAAAAAATCAGCTATTTCTTCATGACTTCCATTGACATATGATTCTGCCGGTGATAAAGTTGTTGTCGTTTCTGATATTTGCTTTTTTTCGTCTGAAAAAGACATTTTTGATTGAATGTTTATATTTGTAAGTTATAAATTTTAACCAATGATAGCTATTGATAAATGGCTTTTATTTTAAAAGATTTTTCCAAAAAAAAAAAAAATAATAAACATTCAATCATGTATATATATATAAATTTATTAATATATATTTATTTGTCTATACACAAATAATCTGATAAAAACCAAAAATAGATAATCCCATTTGAAAAAACATATAATTAATAATTATTAATAAATTGAAATCATATCTTTAATCTCCATATTAAACTACTACATCTCATAATAATTATTTAACTATTAATTTAGTTTTTAGCATATATCAGATTTCCCCCACTTATAAAAAATAGTAGATATGTATGATTCGAGCGTAATTAGTAATAGAGAAAAAAAAAAAAAAAAAAAAAAAAAAAAATATGAATCACAAATTGTAGATTAGTAAATTGATAAAAACATCAAAAACATTAAAACATGAATAATTAAGTAAATTTTTTTTTTTTTTTTTAAAAAAAAAAATAAACTTTTTTAGCTAAAATGAAGTTAAATGAAACAGATATCAATTTTATCTGGAAATGGGGTATGTTATTTGTACAATGGAAGCAAATTTTTTTTTTTTTTTTAAAAAAAAAAAAACTACAATAATAACTACGAAAATAATTTTACTACGAGGTTAAAGCGAATACAAAGTAAATGGCAATACAAATAAAATTCATAAAAACACATAAATCAAATGAAATCCACATTAATCGAAAATTTAGTATATAAAAATCAATTATTAAAATAAATCTTAATATATAAATACCAAATATACAAAGATTCAATTAAATTCGAAATTCATTTCTTATCAATTAAATCGCGATTTTTTCTTATCGGGTTTAATTAATTTATTGGCAAAAAGGCTAAAGTGAAACGGTAATTAAAAAAAAAAAAAAAAGTTAAAAACCGCTTGATAGCCGTTTTAGTAGCCGTGATTGCTTTCCATTTATGATCATTAATGACGTCTGCACAAATAAATATTACACTTTTCAACTTTTAGGATAACCATATTTAATTAGGATATTTAGCATAAATGAATAAATTTATATTAATTGAGTTTATAAACTTCATTTTTTAAATAAGTTTCTACTTTATTTAGTAAATAAAACCTAATTACCATTAGATAGACTTTACTTAGTATATATTTTTCATATCATTACTATCAGTAAATAGTATCCCACTTTTGGATTAAATCCATGATGACTTTTTATTTCTACCCAATTTAACTAATTATACATAGTTTAAACTAAAATAATTTGTAATAGTAAACGTATTGGATCTAGTATTTTTTCTATTCATGTATATATATATATATATATATATATATATATATATATTTGTCTTTAACTAAAATACATACATATAATACTTTTATTTTCTAATTAAACATTTTTAGTGGTAACATTGAATAATATTTTTAACTAATAAAAAATGCCATCAATAACTAAATCTGTCAATGCACCAAAAATTATTGATTTTTCTCCTTTTTACGGTAACGATGAAGAAGCAAAAAAAAATTTAATACAAAGCGTAAAAACAGCATGTTTAAATGATGGTTTTCTTCAGATTGTTAATCATAATATTCCTAGAGATCTTCAACTAAAAGTATTTGAAGCTTCTAAAGAATTTTTTGCCTTACCATTAGAAAAAAAAGAAAAAATTAGTATGAAAACTAATAATTATAACAGAGGATATGAACTATTAAAATCTCAAATACTTGAACCAGGTACATTGCCTGAACTAAAAGAAGGAGTTTATTTTGGTAGAGATTTACCTTTAGATCATCCATTTGTGATTCGTGGTATGCTTAATTCTGGACCCAATCTTTGGCCTCAAGATGTTTTAAAACCTAAAGTTTTCGAATCAGTAATCACAGACTACTATAATGCTGTCTTAAATTTAACTTCTCAAATATTTGAAGTTATTGCTGCAGGTCTTGGTCTTAAAATAAATTATTTTGATGATTTAATGAAAGAAGCATCTGCTATTTTGCGTTTACTTCACTATCCACCACAACCTCCAACAGCAGGAGCTATGCAACGTGGAATAGGTAAACATACTGATTTTGGAATAATCACATTACTTATGCAAGATCATGTCGGTGGATTACAAGTTCTCGATCGTGATACACAAGAATGGGTTGATGTTAAACCTATAGAAGGCGCTTATGTTGTGAATTTAGGTGATCTTATGCAACGTTGGACAAATGATAAATACATTTCGAACTTCCATAGAGTTATAAATACTTCCGGTCTTGAACGATTTTCTGTACCTTTTTTCCTTTCAGGAAATCCTGACTATATAATTAAGTGTCTTCCAGGATGTGAAGATTCTAACGGTACTTCAAAATATCCTCCAGTTGCAGTTGATGAATATGTAAAATTGAAGTATAAAGAGTCTTATGGTAGGAGTATTGATCAAAAATGATTTGAATTTCACTTTATTTTATGCTTATGTTTTTTTAATTCTGGGTTTGGTCTACAATTTATAAGGGGGGGGAGTATTAATGAGGTTTATATTTAATATTGTAAATGAGTATATTATATATAGAAATTTACTGTCATATACATGCTATAATTTTATATATAACACAGACGTATACAATACGTATACATACATTTTTCAAATTAGCATATATTTTCAAAAACATTTGAATATTTAATTAAATGTTCAAAAAAAAAAAAAAACTGTAAACAAAATAAAAACTTGGAATGTTAACACTTAAATATGCACTCCAGAAAATCAAAGCATTCTCACTTTAGCTTCAAAGTACTACCAAAGTTTAAAATTTAAAATTTTAAACTCGATATTTACAAATATATATTAAATTATTCAGCGTATTTTATTAAGCAATGTATTTACCTATCTAAATTAACCAGTTGAAAAATAAAAATATATAAAAAAAAAAAAAAGAAACATGACGAAATGAAAGAAAGAAAGCTTTTTGTAATTGTTACTACTCTTTATCTTTTGACTTTATTCGTTTATACGTTTTTTACAAAGAATTGTTTACGTTGCTAAGAAAAAGTTGCTTTTTATGAAGTTGGCTTTAATCTGTATTAGGGTTTAGAATGCTTTGCTTTTTGAAGTTATTAAAAAAAGTTGAATAATTCTACTAGAGTTTGATTGATTGTATGTAAATAATGATAAGAAAGTAGAAATTAGCTGATAAATTTTAAAGTTTTAAATATAATCATATATGTTGTTCAAATTTGTACTTTTTCCTGGTTTTTTTCTATGATTTTTTTTTTTTTTTTTTTTGTATAAAACTTGTAATATATGTCATTTTTATTAATTGATTCGCATTCATTAGATATAATTAAAATAAATTTGTAAACAAAAATATTTGAATTTAAAATAAAATTATATTACTTTAAATCAAATAAAAAAATAATTAAAAATACATATATTTTATAAATATATAATGTCTCTCAACGAAGAGTTAATATCAGCAGATGAAGTTGCTCTTTATGATAGACAAATAAGATTATGGGGACTAGATGCACAAAATCGAATGCGATTAGCATCTGTCCTTATAGTAGGATTTTCCGCAATTGGAGCTGAAGTTGCAAAAAATATAGTTTTATCTGGGATTGGGTCTTTAACGGTGTATGATACACAGATAATAACACCTCAAGATTTGGGTGCAAATTTTTTTTTTTCAGAGAGTCTTTTATCACAAAATGTAAGTTGTCTGATATCTTACATTTACTTTTGAAATATTAGTTTTATTTTATCATGATTATATGCGAATAATACACAAATAATATGCAAATAATATGCAAATAATATGCAAATAATATGCAAATAATATGCAAATAAAATGCAAATAATATGCAAATAATATGCAAATAATATGCTTTATGCTAACTTACTACTTTAGAGAGCAGAAGCAGCAATAAACCCATTGCAAGAGTTAAATGAAAGAGTAATAGTTAAAGCTATAAGTGAAGAAGTTAAAGAGGAAGAGTTTAATAATTTTTTTACTGGATATGATATTGTAGTTGCTTGTGATAAAAAATACAAAGAACTGGTAAAAATTAATAATGCATGCCGTAGTAATAGTTCAAAATTTACTAAGTTTTATGCTGCCTCATCTTATGGATTATACGGATATGTTTTTGCAGATTTAATTCAACATGAATTTATTATAGAACGAGAAAAATCGAATGTATGTGCAAAAGTTGGTGCTGAAACTAAGAGTAGATCAATCATATCAGTTAGTTATTCAGATAAACAGCCAAAAATTAAAGAAATAATAACAAAACAAGAAATTTATAAACCAATTAATGATTTAGTTAAAGATTCAATAGGATTTGGAAAAGATCTCCGTGCAAGACAAAAGGTTCGCGTTTCACCTATTTTACCTTTAGTTCTAGCTTCATGGCAGGATAAAACTACGAAAGAAGAAATATATGAAGTAATTAGATCTTTGGAGTTGCCGGTAAATATTGTGAGTGATTCGTTAATGAATGATTTTATGAAGTGTAGAGGAGCGGAAATATCACCAGTGGCAGCTATATTAGGTGGTGTTATTGCTCAAAATTTACTAAATACTTTATCTAAGAAGGAACAGCCATTACAGAATTTACTTGTTTTAGATTGTGACTCAATGACTGCACCAGTTTATCTAGTTTAGTATGTGTATTTTCATATAAAGAATTTAAGTAAATGAAATATAAATAAAATCTATTAATATAAAACAGAAGCATTCGGACCAGCCTCAAGCGATGATAAAAACAATTATAATGAGAAAATAAAAATAAAGATAATACAAGAATGAAATAAATAAACAATAAAAAATAACTAGTAAAAAATAAAAAAATAAAAAATAAAAATCAGAAAAACTAAAATTGAAACACCCCCCTTCTTAAAATTGTCGTAACGTCATTTCCATTCATGAGCAATGAGAATAAAATTTAAAAATTAAATTGTAAATTTAGATTCAAGTCTCCTTACTTTGTCTTCTAAAAAAGCTACTCTACATTCTAAGGATTGCATGTAAACTAATAATTTACCATAATTCATTTCTGAATTATTATTGTTATTTTGTAATTGAGTGTTTAATGAAGAAGATTCGATTTTAGTTTTCATTAATTCAGTTGAATTAGATATTTCTGAAGGATGATCAAAATAGTTAGACTGTATATTTGATTGATATTTAGTTTCTAATTGTTTTATACCATTTTTTAATTTATTAGATTGAGAAATTTTTTCATTATTTTTGTTAATATTTTCTGATTTTTCTTCCATATCGGTTTGTAAATTTTTTTCTTTTAAATTATTTTCTTGTAAATTATTTTCTAAATTAACATCTAAATTATCATTAGAATTATTTGATTTTAATTTATCAGAAAAACATAATGGCGAAGAAGATAAAGAAACAGTAATTAAATTGTTACAACCAGTTGGAGATTTTTCATGTCTAACTAAAGCATCAGCTCTTGCAAATTTTCTACCACAATTTTCACATTTAAATGGTTTCTCACCAGTATGAAGTTTTATATGACGTTTTAAATCATGTAATCTTCTAAATCTTGATGAGCAAGTTGGACATTCAAAAGGTTTATTTACAGAATGTGTTAAAAGATGGGATTTTAAATTATGTGGTCTATAAAAAACTCTTGAACATTCTGGACAAACATATTTTGTTTCTTGATCTTCATCATTACCTTCACCTGTATCTTGTTTATTTTCTAAATCATGTGCAATAGAATTCATTTTAATGCATACGGTCTATATATTTATATATTATATATTTATATATTATATGTTTATATATTATTGTACGTTATATTGTATTAGAATATAAAAGTTTTTTTGAATTTAATTACTTAACAACCATTTTTTTATTAGAGGTATAAAATTAGTGTTGCCGGCGACGAAGCTGGGTCTCGCCGTGTGGTCTCGCCCCCTAGGGGGCGAGACCACGTCGCCCCCCAGAGAAAAATAGTAGGGGGGCGAGACCACATAGCAGGGTAACATATTAAACTCAAAAATTACTTTGTAATACGCATAAACAATACTAAAGCTACAAATTCATTGGGGACTTAATTTAAA
>JAJLXO010000499.1:0-10223 GCA_030571375.1 Botryozyma mucatilis | reverse complement strand
ATAAAAAAATAAAAAATAAATAAAAAATAAAAAATAAAAAATAAAAAAATAAAAAAAAAGGTAAAAAAAAGTATACATTATATACTCAACTACGCGCAATCAGAAATTAATTAAAATAAATACGGGATTTTAACATCATATACTTAAACTCACTATGGTCCAAGAATAGGGTCGTACACCGGAAACAATCTTGTTTTTTAAAATTCGAAATTATCTTCTATATGGATTTACTTTGTCTTAGCAAATTTAATTTTTTTTATTTACGATTTTAAATTTTAAATTTAAACTCCTATCACTACCTTTTTTTTTTTTTAATTTCAAAATGGACTCTAGAATACACACAGATATATCATCTGATGATAATTCAGATAGTTTTAGCAAATTTGATCAAAATGACCAAAATGATCAATATAAAAATTATCAAAGTGATCAAGATAAAGACCAAATTCAAAATCAAACCCAAGATGAGAATTCAAATGAAGAATCAAACGCAAATTCAATATCAAACTCAAATTTAAATACAAACTCAGCCTTAAATGTTAACTCAAGTACAAGCAAACCCATAAAAAATAGTTTTAGAAAAAATCGAAAAATTTATATAAGTGCACCGAAAAAAATCCCAGCTGAGCCAAGACCACGCGTAAGAGGATACAGAAGAGCACGAGCTGCTCGTGCTTGTCTTGTATGTCACTCAAGAAAAGTTAGATGCGATGTAACCCAAAGAATCCCGTGCACAAACTGCGTTGCTTTTAACTGTAAATGCACTATACCAGAAACTAAACGAAAAGTTAACACGAAAGATTTTGCTTCATCATCAACACAAGCTAACTATTTCCCTAACAGTTCTGTTAATTCTATTCAAAATTCGCCTAATAATTCTCAAAATATTCATCCCCAAAATACTCAAATCCCTCAATTTTTATCTCCTCAGGATATGCAAAATTCGCAAAACATGCTAGCTCAAAATATCCAATTTCCATCTCCTCTCCCAGGATTATACACAATAGCTCATAATATTCAATTGCCTCCAGTTTCCCGTCCAAATAAGAATTATATTGAGAGTAATTCTACCACTTCCTTATCAAATTCTTCATTATCACTAAAAAATTCTACAACTTTAACTGATTCTGAGAATGATATTCCAATGGAAACAATCATTAAAACAGGCATTAGAACTAACAGTGCATTTACTAATCAAGTTCAACTATCTTCCCAAAACAATATGGATCCCTTATTAAAAACCAATTTAGTAGATTCTCAAATTATGCCATTACCTGATGTAAAAAAATTACCTAATTATGTTATGGCAGATGCCTCTTCTATCAATGAATTTAACCAAACAAATTCTCGCCATTTAGAACAAGATAGATTTAACTTTAACTCAAAAATTTTTCCTACTGTTAATCATGTACTTACTCCAATGCAAACTTTAGTTAACACAGCTATAAATTGCGTCACTCCTCATCATGGAAAATTAATAGAAAATAATACAGAAAAAAATTCTCCATTTTCTTCAGATGGTTCAAAAGCAGGTAGATTAACGTACCTAGGAATGTCATCTCCCATTGGTGCTATTTATGGCTTTGATACCTTTCATAATTTTGCAACATCTGCTTTTCATACTTCATATTCTTTAAATTCTCGTTCTATAGACAAAGATGAAATAGATTTACTCAAAAGTAAAGGTGCCCTTCTTATTCCACCTGCAGAGCTGGCTGATGATCTTATAGAGTGTTATTTTAGATGGATTCATCCTTGCATTCCTGTAATAAATAGAACATCATTTATGCGTCAGTATAATGATCCGCAAGGCTCTCCCTCTTTACTTTTACTCCAAACCGTATTTTTGCTAGGTACTTTGGTTTGTAAAAATCAACTTTTAATAGATAAATATGGCACACATGAAGGTGCGAGTAGAGCTTTTTACAAACGGGCAAAAGCTTTATATGATGCTTCTTATGAAGCTAATATGTTGGTAGTAATACAGTCTTTAATTCTTTTGGGTTATTGGTACGAAGGTAGAGATGATATGAGTGAAAACAGTTACTATTGGACAAATACAGCAATTATGCACGCACAAGCTTTAGGAATGCAACGTAATGTTTGTCATTTACCATTTCTCACAAAAGCAGAGACAAAGATATGGAAACGTATATGGTGGGTGCTTTATGTGCGTGATCGCATGGTTGCTGCTGGACTTGGAAGGCCAATGTTTATAAATTCTGACGAAATAGATGTTGAAGAGCTGACGGAAAGCGATTTTGAAGAAGGAGATGTGGGATTATCTTCTCCATTTGAATTTGATTTTACAATGGCTCGTTGGTTTATAAGTTTAGTGAAACTCACACATATATTAGATTATGTTCTTAAGAATATGTATTCGCTTAAAGCTCAACGACAACTTCTAAAAACAGAAACTGCCCCTGATTTATCAGTAGCAGATAATATGTTGTCGGAGTGGCTTCATGACCTCCCAGGAGAGTTGAAATATGACTCTCAAACACCCGATGAACATACTTATTTTGGTGCTCTTTTGCATGTTTTTTATTATAATGTAATATTACTTGTAAATAGACAATACATTTCTAAAAAGTGCAAAAGTTTTACACCTTACAGGAAATCCTCATTAAGTATTGCTTTACATGCTGCCCAAATGATTACATGTATATCGATGAATTTATTAGACTTCGGTGAAATTCAGTGTTGTCCAGCTTTTATATTATGCGTATTTGCTAATGCTAAATTTGTATTATTTTATAGTATTACGGCTAAGCTATTTGCAAACATAGATAGCTTGAAATACTGCTACAGATTTTGTACAAAATGCTTAGTTGTAATGGCGGGTAAATTTTCTGGTGCTTATGCTGTTTTGCGCTCATTTGTGGGACTAGAGAATGATGCAAATAGAGAAAATTCATTTTTAAAAGTGGTAGACTTATGTCCAATTCGTTTGCACGTTCCTCCTATTGAAAATTCTGAAAGCGAAGATATGGTTTCTAGTTCTGATAATTCATCAGGTCCTTTGGATAATTACACATTTGCACTACAAAGTTTATTTAATGAAGGTGGATTTGAATATCCTTTAGGCTACAAACTAAATGAAAGTTCAATGAACTATCTTGTTAGGCAGAAGGAGGAATTAGATAAAGTGTTGGAGGAATTATTACAAAAGATCACTGGAAATAGTTCAGTTGATTCATTACAGTCCTTACTTTCTCAATATCCTGAAGAAATATAGTATATTTAAATTTTTTATTTATTTTGCATTGAAATTATGTATTTATTATTATGATATTATTATTGGTGTATGAAAATTATTTATTTGTTCATTTTTTTATTTATTTTTATATTTATTTTTTGTGTTTATTTTGTGTTTATTTTGTGTTTATTTTGTGTTTATTTTGTGTTTATTTTGTGTTTTTTTTGTGCTTATGTTATTTTATTTTATTTTATTTTCTGTTTTTTGAATTTACTTTGAAATTGGAAAATATAGTTCATTGATTGTTATTTTATTTAGAAAAAAGTTTTAATGATTAGTTCACTTCGAAAATTAAAATTCTAATTTATTTTTAAAACAAGTTTTCCAACAGTTTTTCCTGTTTCTAAATCTTCTGCACCTTGTTTATAATTATCAAAATCATACTCTTTAAAGATATGAATTTTCAGTTCCTTAGATGCTAGTTTTTCGAATAATAAATTAGTATAATATGACCATTCTTCAGGCTGGCTTATATAATTATATAAAGTTGGTCTAACTAATTTGTTATTTTTTGCGGTAAGAGAGTAAATATCAAATAAGGGGACCTTTCCAGAAGCATTACCAACAAAAACAAGGGAACCCTTTACAGCTAAACTTGCAAGAGAGTCTAAATAAGTATCATAGCCAACACCATCATATACTACTTGAACACCTTTACCATTTGTAATTTTATTAACAGCATCAGGTACTGATTCTTTTCTATAATAAATGATATGATCCGCACCAGCTTCTTTTGCGATTTTTGCTTTATATTCAGAGGATGTTGTTCCAATAACAATACCACCAATAGATTTTATTAGTTGAGTAAGTACTAAACCTAATCCACCAGCTACAGCTTGAATAAGTACATAATCACCTTTTTTAACTTTATAGGCTTCATTAATAAAAGTTAATGCAGTTAAACCAGATACAAGTGATGCTGCTACAGTTTTAGTATCTAATTTTTCGGGAACATGAGTTAAAAACTCATTTTCTTTAACAGCAATATAATGAGTAAATGTACCATTTGAAGCAGAACCAGAATAGCCAACTTTATCACCAACTTTATATTTTGATACATTTTTTCCTACTTTGACTACTGTTCCAGCACCTTCACGACCTAAGACGAGTGGGAGTTTCCATTTGTATAAGCCACTTCTAATGTAACTATCGATGAAGTCTGTACTGTTAGATTCTTACATGTTTTATTTATCTATTTATATATATATATATATATATATATTTTTTTTTTTAAAAAAATACATAAATCAAAGATTCATATTAACTTACTCAATCCTGCATATTCAGCCTTAATAAGTACATCATCAGGACCAACATCTGGTACTGGAATAGATTTTGGAACTAATAAATCTCTATCTCCATGTTCAGAAATAGAGTAAGCATATTGAGTAGTTGGAATAGAAATTGAAGACATTTTTATTATTAAAATATAAATAAATTATATGAAAATTATATTACAATGAAGAAACTTATAAAATTTAATTTGATTTCTACAAATATCTATCTATATATATATATATATATATATATATATACTATTTCTATTTAATGTTATTTAGATTACAAATAAAAATTACTAATGCAAATAAATAATAACTTTAATTGCTAACAATTATGAAATATTAGACAAATGATAAGTCTTATTGTGTTATTTAGTATAGTTATGGTTAGGTTAATAAAAAGTACACCATGTAATAACGGGAATTGGCGCTTTTATTTAATACTAGATACTGCAATAACGGGAATTGGCGCCTTTGATTTTTCTCGATATTGTAATAACGGAAATAACGATTTATAGTCTATGTGGAGAAGAGAAAAGAATATTATTATTCAGATGATGATGTAATTAATTATTTTTATTTCCGGGTAATGATTGATAATTCGGTTAATAATTTATTTAATAACCGGATTTATCGGCTATTAAATAAATTAATTAATTATTTATTTATTTACTAGATAACTTTAAATTATATTGTAAATATAAAAAAGAACCTTGGCGATAATTATTTAAATAAATAATAAAAAGCATTATTTTTAGCATTTATTAATTAATAAATAATACTTTAAATTTTATCTAAAACACTTATTAGTGAGTATTTTTTTTTTTTTTTTTTTTTTTTTTTGATTATATTTATGTATATGTAAAATGTTGTATAGATGTAATATATAATGTATATCTACTAAATTATAAGTAAAAACATATGTAACTATATCTATTTTATTTATTATAACAAAATAATTAACATTACTTACTAGAAAATACCATAGAAGAATTGTAAATATTGTAAAACATTAATAAATACTGTAAGAATTTCAAAATATTTTAAGTATTGATTAAATACATATACATATGGCACCTCCTACACCAATATTTAATAAAGATTCAACAAAATATCGGGAATTATTTGGAATTCCACCAACAGATTCTGATAAAGAATTAAATGAAACTTTGGCACATAGTGATAATGCAAAACCAATCATAAATATTTCAAAATGCCCTTTAAAAGCACTTACACAATATGAATGTGGTTTAAGAGATGATGATATAATTGAATGTTTACCTTTAAAAAGGTTTTTTAGAGTTTGTAAGGACCCTCGACGGGGAGAAAATTCATCCCCAAGATTTTTTGAAGTTACCAACGAATATTCGAATATAGAGTCAACTTTTCTACCTCCTCCTTCTACAGTGTCTGGTATTAAGATTATTGAAATGAAGTAATTTTTATTTGTATTCTTATCCTCAGTTTTAATGTATTTTATGTCTTATGTTTTATGTTGTATATTTGTAGCTTGTAGTTTGTAACACAATTAAATATTATTATGTTTGTCATAGTTATTATATTTTATTAATCTTATTTATTATAATATGTTTCTTTCAAGTTATTATTACATACACAGAAAATTTCTAAAACTTGGCTAAAGGATAATCTAATCGTCTATGAAGAGCTGAGACTATTTCTAAATAATCAGGTTCGTTTTCTGGAGTTATTATTCCATGACGAATAAAAAAATCAATTAAAACTAAAGCTGAATTTGGTTTGAAAGAACCCCTCGCAATTTCTAATCTGACTGTATCTACATCCCAAAGATAAAATTCTTGTACCTCACCATCAACTGGTTTTAAAATTACATCTTCGTCTAACTGCATATCATAAATATATTCAACCTCCGGTTGAATTAATTTACTATTAGATGGTATATGTATGTAAGAAATAACTCCAGTAGGTTTTGCTCTTGATCTAACCAAATCAGGAAATAATCCAGCTTCTTCACCACATTCTTTTACAAGTGTCTCTATTACACTATATGGATAACCAATTCCTCCAGCAACAGTATTATCTAATTTACCAGGATATGTTTGTTTACTATATGATCTTCTAGGAACATAAATGCGCATTGGTAAATCATCACTACATGCTGGTAAATATGCCGTCATATGAACTCCATATGTTACAACTCCTAAAAGTGCACTTGCTGCTCTTTCAACAAGCATATATATTTCTCCGCTAGGAGAATAAACTCCATACTTTTCATTTCTCCATTCTTTTGATAATGTTTCTGGGAAAATATTTTTAGCTTTCATATCGATAAAAGCGTTTTCTATGGCATCGTTTCTTTTTTTTAAACAATTTAATGATTTATTTATTTTTACGCTATTTATTGAATCTCCATTTTCGTTTTCACATTTATTTTCATATTCATATTCATGTAAACCAGTAACTGAAAAAACATCAGGATATAAAGCTAACTTTTTGGCAACATGTTCAAGAATTAAACCTATTTTGACACCATCATGTGTATAAAATTTGTATAGTTTTTTTTCGAATTCTTTACTATTTTTATATGGATAATTGTCACAGGCTTTTATTATTGAAGAATTAGAATTCCCATAAACGCTGTCCGCTACATTTGCAGAAACATATTCTGGTAAATTTTCTTTATCTGCCACTGTTATCGCATATGCTCCTTCTGTTTGTTGTTCATTACTATCCATAGTGGAGTTTTTTTTTTTTTTTTTTTTTTTTTTTTTTTTTTTTTTTTTTTTTTTTTTTTTTTTTTTTTTTTTTTTTTTTTTTTTTTTTTTTTTTTTTTTTTTTTTTTTTTTTTTTTTACTTTTAAAAAGGATAGAGTTAGTTGTTTCTTTTTATTTTTATTTCTTTACTGTTATTTACTATTTACTGCCTATTATTTATTTATCAATTATTTATATATTAGTATTATTTGTCTAATTAGTTAATTATCTAATCACCTTTATTTTAATTTTAATTTTATTATTTAATTTTATTATTAATTTTAATTTAACCCCATTTATCATTTCAGTGTACATTTTATTATAAATTATTTTCTTTTTTTTTCATATTCATCCAATTTATCGTTGTCCTCCAAATGTTGCTTTCAATTTCACTCTTGGTGGCCTCAGATACTTGTGCTAAAGATAATTCGCAAGATAAAATTTTAGAGACAGTCCAGGACATTATTCAAAATGATGATACGAATAAAAAAAATTTTATCTTAAAAGATAATGCATATGTTGTAGATGATATCTTAGCTATACAAGAAAAAATTAAAAATTGGACTGACAATGTTGATGAAGACAAAATCCCAAATTTACTTATTATTTCTGGTGGTACAGGTTTTGCAATTAAAGATGTAACACCGGAGGCTGTTAATCCTTTACTTCAAAAACATGCTCCTGGTTTAGTGCATGCTATGCTTCAAGCATCATTAAAAATTACACCATTTGCAATGATGGCACGTCAGGTTGCTGGCGTTAGAAATAAAACTGTGATTATAACTGTTCCTGGTTCTCCAAAAGGATGTAGAGAAAATATAGAAGCTATAATTAAATTACTTCCACATGCTTGTGAACAAGCTGCTGGTGGCAATTCTAGAAAATTACATCAGCTTGCTATGAAGAAGAATTCACACAATGAAAAAAATTCTCCGCCTGAGCATGCACATTTAGTTAACGCTATTAATCCTCATTCTTGTAATCATTCTCATCATAAATGTTCTAATTTAGTTACTCACACACTTGTATCTAATGACATTTCAAAAGGCGTGACTGCTCGTAAAAGAAGTTCTCCATATGAAATGATTTCAGTTACTAGTGCTTTGGAATTAATAATTCAAAACACTCCTAATGCTCCTTTGCAAGAAACAATGTCAATATATGATGAATCTATTGTGGGGTCAGTATTAGCTCAAGATATTTTTTCTCCGATAAATTATCCTCAATTCCCAGCTTCAATAGTTGATGGATATGCTGTAATTGCATCAGATGGCCCAGGAAAATATCCTATTATTTCAATTTCACATGCTGGTGATGTGAATCAAAGTAATACACCTTGTCTTAAATCTGGACAAATTGCGAGAATTACTACTGGTGCACCATTACCACCTGGCGCGAATTCTGTGGTAATGGTTGAAGAAACCCTTTTATGTGAAAAATCAGATGACGGAAAGGAAGAAAAAATTGTAGAGATTTTAGCGAAGAATGTGAAAGAAGGAGAAAACATAAGAAAAATAGGAAGTGATATTAAATTGGGGTCCAAAATTTTTTCAAAAGGTGATATTATTTCCAAGACAGGCGCGGAATTGGGAATTCTAGCAAGCGTTGGAATCGAAAAAATAAATATATACAAAAAACCAACTATAGGAATTCTTTCTACAGGGAATGAACTTGTAGAAGTTAAAAATATTCATAGTAGTTCAGAACTTCCCTTAGGTAAAATATGGGATTCAAATAGAATTTCTTTAATATCAACAGCTAGAAGCTATGGGTATAAAGTGATTGACGGTGGAATTGTACCTGACGATGTTAATGAATTAGGCTTGTATCTTAAAAACAATTTATCCAAATGTGATATTTTAATCACTTCTGGTGGTGTCTCCATGGGTGAATTAGATTTATTAAAACCTACGATTGAAAGAGATTTAAAAGGCAATATTCATTTTGGAAGAGTTGCCATGAAACCTGGAAAGCCAACAACATTTGCTACAATAAATACTGGAAATCTTAATAATAAACTTATATTTGCTCTTCCGGGAAATCCAGCATCTTGTATTGTAACATTTAATTTGTTTGTTTTACCTGCTTTACGATTGTGGTCTGGATTGGCTGTTAAAAAAGTGAATACATCTACAATTAAATTTCCACAAGAAATCATTTCTTTAGTTTCCCTTCCTCGGGTACGGGTAATGCTTTCTCAAGATGTTCTTTTAGATTCGAGACCTGAATATCATAGAGTACATTTACGTATGGAAATAAACAATGAGTTTAAAAATTCAACTAATAAAAGTGTTTCATATTTAGTGGCAGAAAGCACAGGTGGACAACGAAGTAGTCGAGTTGGAAGTTTAAAAGAAGCAAATGGGCTTCTCTGCTTACCATCCTCGACTGAAGTATCTGCTTCTACTATGAGAAAAGGTGAAATTGTTGATGCTTTACTACTTGACACTATTGAAGGTTTATCACACAATTATTCTACGATTTGATAATTTTGTCATTTTTTTATATATTTGGATACTTATATGTTTGTTTATCAATTTGATTTGTTTAATATACCAAAAAAAGAAAAAAAAACAATATTAAGTTTAACAAAGTTAAAAAAAAAAAATTCAAAAAGCCTGCCTCCTGACGGAATTGAACCATCGATCTTCGCATTACGAGTGCGACGCCTTACCACTGGGCCAAGGAGGCCAAAAGGAGAATTTATCGAAAGTTGTAACATTTAGCACTATATATAGTAAAAAAAAAATATTTCTTGTTAAAAAGTAGTGTATTAAACACAAATTTGTAGAGAAAAAATAATATAATTTGAGTATATTGGTTTTAATTCTGGTAAAAAAAAAAAAAAAAAAAATTAAAAAGCTATTTTTAAAATATTTCTTAGTTTAAGTGCAACCTAACAATTTTATGCTATTTTATAGTAAGAAGTTACTGGTTGCTAGGGTACTTGGA
>JAJLXO010000498.1:0-10224 GCA_030571375.1 Botryozyma mucatilis | reverse complement strand
TCGAACGGGGAACGGTGCTTTCTATCGGATATGGCCGCAACTGAAATTTCAAATTTTCTTGGTTAATTCATACTATACAAATAGTAATGTTTATTGCTTTTTGATTTTGAATTTGTTTTAAAAAATAGCTTATATATGTTTACTTTACTTCCATTCTTGTAATAATTAGCTACCTGTTTAATAACATGAATTATATTAAGTATTTTGTTTAGTTTACGCTTTATGTAGTAGATAACCACATATCTGCACTTAACTTTCACAGAAATTAAATATGAAATTAAAGCACATTCGTAAAACTTATATAATATTTTAAATCAAAAAAACTCTTTATATATTTAAGTTCAACAGACGGCAAAACCTATTAGTTTAAAACAGCGAATTTTTACTAATCAAAAAGCAAAAATTTAAAAAATATTAGCAGTTAAAAAATGCTAGATTAAAAAAAAAAAAATACATCATTCAATAATAAAAATCAATACATATCAATATAATTAATCAATAAGTTCTTTTAGATAAACTTAGATCATATTTCTTCTATATTAAAAACCCTAATGCACGTAAATTGCAATCTCCAGAATTGTTGTTTTAACCTATCAACATATACAATGCTATTAATTTTTAGTTTTTTCTAAATTCAATTTCTGAAAGTAATAAATAACTCTGAGCAAAATGTAAATGTGACTTCTAAATTGCAAATGATATACAAAATATGTTATTTAATTTAGTATTAAGTGAGAGAAATTTTGCTTTGATTCTAGTTAATAATTAATATTTTTACAATGGTTAACATTTTATATTTAATTAGGGTATATTATTACCATGTAAAAGTGAAATGTCTAAACATTTTAAAGTTTATAAAAAGCTTTATAGTATAGATTTAATAATCAATTTGATGATCAACTTCATAATTTTATTTTATGCAAATTTTTAAAGGCTAGAATGATTTCTGCTGTTTTTCACCTTCTGCTACCTATACTTCTTTTACTTCAAGCTAGCACTACTGATTTCCTTTACTAGTTTTATACTCTTATAAAACCATTTATTTTATTCACTTTACTATAAATCTTTCTGATGGCTTATTCTGATTCTTTTGATATAAATCTGGATTTTTATGGAAGTACCAAAACTGCTCATGCATATAATTCATTTGCATATTGTCCAGTATTGGAGTTTTTTAAATATGCAGAATATTTAGAAACTTCCGACAGTGAGACAAGTAAAGATCATTTTCAAACTTTTTCTGTAAAAAGAGATGACTATGATTTGATGAATTGTTCACATAATATTGCTTATGTTAGTAAATTCGCTGGTTTAAATAATTACGAAGAAATATAAAGAGTATCAAAGTTATACGAAAAATGATTTGGCTTCGCCATATTTGAAGAAATAGCATATTTATTTATCGACTGTTTTAACTTTGACAAATTTGATGGGATATCTAATTTATTTGAAAATCGATTTAAATCTTGATGAATTTGAAGACATATCTAATTTACTTATACATTATTACAAATTTGATAAAATTGAAAAAGTTTTTACTTTATTTGAGGATTATTATAATTTTGAACCATTTGGGGGTGTATGGCTTATATATTTGAGGATTATTTTAGTTTTGAGTCATATAAAGGTGTTATAAGGGTGTTACTTATTTAGCTGAAGACTTTTTTAACTTTGAAAAGCTTGAGGATATTTGCAAGCTTTTAATAGTCATTTTGGATTTATTGAAATCGAAGGTATCTCTTTATTATTTGTGGAATGGTTTGACTTTTCAGATATAGTTGATATCTCTACACTTTTTTTGGAAAATGAATTAAACATTAAAGCAAAAGAAAAATTTACGAAAGCGAAGAACTATCAAAACAATCAAGCTTATGAAGAATCAGAGGTTAGTGATTATGAATATTATGATAGTGCAGATTATGATAGTGCAGATTCGATATTGAATTGGATGCATATTGTAATAGAATTTTTACTAAAACTAAATAAAGAAAATAAATTTGTTTTAGACATATTTAGACTAGTTAAAAATGTAGTGAGTCACAAGGTTTGATGTTTTTAAATTAAAAATTTTTTTTTTAAAAAAAAAAGAAAAATTGCTGAACTGACGATTCCACTGTTGTCTCCCAGCAGAGTACTAAATCAGTTTTTGACAGTTTAACTACAAGTGATCAAACGAAAAACGGTGATACTATTGGATATGGTTTCAACTAAAATTTCAAATTTTCTGGGTTAGTTTCCACTGTGTAAAATTATTATGTTAAGTTGTTTTGATTTTGGTTTTGTTTTAAGAAATAGCTATAAATAATTATTTTACTTTTATTTTTGTAATAATTAGTTACCTGTTTAATAGTATGAGTTGTCTATACTTCAAATCCAGAAAAAACCAAAATTTACTATGTTTGAGTCCAATTACTTATACCAACACTGGACTTGGAGTTCATGTAATACTTTTTCTCTAAAAAAACACTGTTATATTAACCTTTTTTTGCTCTCTAGGAACTTTATGTCCGGTTATCACTATTAACTAAAATTTTTGTTTTTATATGTGTATATTACTATTTTTAATCTCAAAACCCTTTTATTTCCATATTTTATTTATTGTATGTGAAATATGCACTATTTAGATATAAAAAATAGTGATACAAAAAAACGTACATTGTCCCAATCAAAAATTACATAAAGTAGAGTACTACGTAATATGAGAATCATTTGGTCTATGAGGAAATTTTTTTTTTTTTTGATGGTTGAATGAAGAAGTATTTACTATAAAGAAAAAAAAATGGTACAAAAATATCTTATTTTACGGGTTGTGTCTACATTTTTGCTAATTATGATTTATATTCTCGACAAAAAGCTAAGTTTAAAAATTAACCTCCTAATCCGAAAACCGCTACAATTTTTTTAGCATTTAGCTGGTAACAAAAAGAGCTGTTTAAAAACTAAATGAAAACTAAATTGATAGAGGAATTGGGACAAGAGAGATATATAAATTGAAAAAGTTAATAACCTATTTTACTATAGCATTCAACAAAAAAAAATAATGCTTAAAATATATACTGACATAATTTCTATGTCATTTTTCACTTTTATGGGGTGATAATTTAAAAAAAAACAAAATTTGCTGATTTTGATACTATTAAATTTTCAAGTGGATTTTATATTGGTGCATCATTTGCAGGAATTACCAGAAGAAGTCATTCCAAGAAAAATTCCAAGTGATAATCTAACTCGCTGGAGTAACACTGATGAAATATTAAGTCTACTAAAATTTTAGTTTTTGTGTTAAAGAAGATTACAAAATGATAAATATTTACAAAAGTATGCTTTCCAGCACAAGAAAAAAACAATATTAATATTATTATTCAATTGTTAGAACTTTTCAAAAATCCAACTACATCATTATCTGAAAGTGAATATTCAACTATTGGAGTGGCCTTGGCACTAGAGGAAGTCTTATATATGGAATTAACTGATATTGTAGAACTAAAAGAAAGCCTAGAAGAAATAAAACACGCAATGGAAGATATAGTAATAAATTTTGTATGTACTTTGAATTACTATCTACCACTGAATTAGGCGTTTCTAGTTTAGATCAACATATTCGTTTATAAAATAAAAAATAATCATTAAACATTTACATTAGACGTTAATTGTTAACTATATAACATTACCACTAACCATTAACCATAAAACATTGTCATTAATAAGTGAACATTAATAATAACTATTAAACAATTAACATAACTTAATGAATATTAATATTAAACATTAACCATTAAAAATTAAAAAGTAAAAGCTAGTATTATAGATTAGTTGGTAAATACCATGCAGTAGAAGTTAACTATTAGGATTTAACATTTGATTCTAAATAAATAAAATACAATAGAGGAATAAAATTTATATTAAGCAAAGCTTGCTAAAAAAAAAAATAAAAAAAATATATTAATAGTAATTCATTATAATATTTACAATATATAATTAAACTAGAGAACTAACTAATAAGAAAGTACTTATTAAAAAAAAAAAATCTTATTAAATTATGTTTCAAGAAAAAATCTTATAGTCAAGGCTCGTCAAAAGCGGTTGAGGGCGGTTGTCAACCGCTTTTCACGAGCCCTGCTTATAGTTGAAAAATATGTCGTAATACGATTTCTCTTACCAACAATCTTTTTGGACCGTACAAAAAGATGGGTAACTGAAAAAGACCGCTAAAAAAGACTTGTCCATCTTTAGCGCAGCTCGAACATATACTCGACTACCTATTATAAATAAAATGATTACGCTTACTGCTACTATTTTCACTGTTAAATAGTCAACTACTACTACTTTTTGACCTGTGAGCACTATACATGGTACAGCAGTTATGTCATAGTTCCACCTAGTTACAAATTTGACAACTAGAACGACTACAGTCTCCTTTGTGTCAGTTCCGACTACTAAAACGGTTCTACTTGTGGACACTACTCCTGGTACAGTGATTATAGAAATACCTTCTAGTTATACTTCTTCTTGAGCTACTATGACTTTTTTACTTACTAATTCCAATTCTATTACATATAATACTACTGCCATTACGGTTGGCACTATTTCTGATACAGTTATTATTGTTGTACCATACATTCCTTTATGGGTTACTATTACGTATAGACCTAGCACTTCTTATAGCCATGATTATACTACTACTGTCACTACTATTTGGGACAACTCCAGGTAATATGATGATTCTTCCTCCTCCATTTTCTACTACTACTCCAATTGATACTAATTCAAGACCTTTGCCGTCTTCGTATATTGATTCAGATAGCAAAACAACTTTTGTTGTTGTTCCGAATTGATCTACTGTAACATTTACCAGTTGTCTTTAAGGAATTCCTGGGATGGTAACGTATAAAAATAGTTACGTTTTTCACTATCAAACAGTACAAATTTATATGCCAATAGTTTACCGTACTAGTAGTACATATATGACTTATAATGGTAGCGCACTTACAGTATTAAAAAATCTCTACCAATAATCAAAAACAATAGCAATTGTTTGCAGGTCGTTAGTATATATACAAAATATTTTTTACTTATATTTCTGGTTATACTGGAAGTGGGTTTACGGCAACTAGTAAAGTATAAGGTATTGGAAGAGGCTTGAATGCTAGTTATTATACCTGGTACTTTTATAGAAATACAATTTAAGGAAGTCCTATAGTGATAATTTGAAACCAAATGATGCTGACGCGCAAAATTCTCTTGACACAGCTACTGGTATTACTTATATGTATATCCCTAATGTTGCAGGCGCTTGAGATCCGACAGGTAATTATTTCATTAATAATAAAACTGTTTTTAAAATGAGAGTGTTTATTAATAATCCACATTTATTTTACGAGGGTATTTTTGTGTGCCTCTGGCTAGTACTTTTAGAGTGGCTCTTTACGCGGATAATATATTTGACTATTAGTTGGTGGGTACCATCACAGGCGTTTATATGTTGCACTAATAAATATCTAATCAACGTAAACAGATGAATGGTGAATGTTAGCTATTACAAAAAATCTTATATTTTATTATAGAAATTATTATTTTATTACAGAACCTTGTATTCACATGAAATTAGTAAAAGGCCACCCATGAATCAAATTATTGTTCGGTATGTCAGTCACATTACTCAGTGGCACAAGATCAAACATAACAGTCTAATTTACGGAAAAATATCTACCAATGCGTAAAAAATTTATAAAATATTAATACTACTTTTTTTATTATTTAATTTAAGTTTTTTTTTTTTTTTTTTTTTTTTTTTTCGTTTAGTGTTTGATTACTATAAATAAGAGCTAAATTTAATATGGGATTATTTTAAATCACATCATTCAAATTCATGCGAAGAACGACTAGAAAGATTTGTTATGCTTGTTTTGAAACTAATTTGTTTTTTTAACCGTATTATATTTATTTATATTTTGTTTTTTTATATAAAAATCTACATCAAAATTGGCTTATCACGAACCGAGTAAGCTATATCTATTATTTCTACAAATGAGTTCAAATTTAGAAATTTTAGAAATAAGTAGTAAATATAGTAACAATTTGTATTAATAAATTACGTAGCATTACGAAATATTTTTTTATAGTTTTTTATTTTCGTTAATTGGAGATTTTTTCTTGAATCATAATTTTAATTTATTGATATACATATTTTTCAATCTAAGATGTAATGGTAATTTGTTGATTTATATTCACTAAATTTGACTACTTATTTTCTACTGATTAATCCTTAATATTTTATGTTCAATGATAAATGATTAATATTTTTGTAGTTTATTGTTTACTGTTTATTTTCTATGATTTATTGGTTATACTTTATTTTTATTGTTCAAGTTATTGTTTATAGTTTAATTTTCGTATATTTGAATTTTACTTGATGACTGTTTTACAAATAAAATCACAAATGAAATATCTGTGCATTTGAATCATTTGAAATAGTAAACTAGCTCTTATAAATATTACGAATAAATAGGCCGTAATACGATTTCTCTTGCCTACGGTCTTTTTGGACCGTCCAAAAATACGGGTAACTAAAAAAGACCACTAAAAAAGGACCAGACCGTCTTTTGCCCAGCTCTACATCTACCAATATCAAATTTCATAAATATATACACGAATATTACGTAAAAAACTCTATCAGGTGTTCATGTAAGTTTTATTTTAGTTTTTCAATTCTATACACAATTCTAATGTATACTACTTATCAATTCAATATTCGCAATGTTGAAATGTATTTTAATATATTTATTATAAATAAATTAAACAAAAAACTAGGGAAATACATATATGTACAATATTTCTTACATAAGCTTTTATTATTAGCATTATTTACACTTTATTTAATATTACTTGGCTGATGTAATAAATCCATCTTAATTTATTAATGGGAAATGCGATAATATACAAAAAATTCGTAATTATAAATAGGTAGAAATATAGTTTTGTAAAACATGTTACATTGTTAATATACAATTATTTTGGATAATAACCATTTGTACACGTTTGCAATTATATTGTTCGCATTAAAGCTATATTTTAGAAATCATACTTCCTATTGCGGAAGTAGGTACAGAAATGAGGCAAAGTCTCAAAAAAGACGAGAGAATTAAAGTGGAGAACTTATTAGTCAACCTTTTTGTCGATATAAGGCATAAAAATTTAAGCTCATAATGCAATGTTTATCTAATATATCATAGATATTATAAATATATATTTAATATTACATAATGCCTTTTTGGCGTTTTACTAAAGCCAAGGCTCGTCAAAAACGGTTGAGGGCTGTTGGAAACCGCCAGCCGTTGAGAATAAATATAGCTGCTATAACAACCATTTGAAATCTGTTAAATATACATTCAAAGTTTGTATAATATATATAACAAGTTGTGTAAAATAACTTAATAAAATATACTATAAATAGATTTAAATAAATTTATTTTAATGTAATATAATTTAAATTTTAAAAACTAATTAAATACAATTTATTTTTTGATCACATACTTAAGACGCATTGAAATATATCATTTATTTAAATCTATTATATTTCATAGTTCTTCACATTATATATCATCATCTATTTAAACGATACCATGACAACATATTAGTTATCTTGTTTAAGACGTTTCGTATGATTATGTAAGAATTCATTAACCTTTTCTAAATTAACTAAGTGTTTTTACCCGCATTTGAAGAGAAAAGCTTATATTTTCTCAACCGCCCAACCGATTTTGACGAGCCCTGACTAAAGCTAGATAGATTTTATAATTGTTTACATCATGAGTTTAATTTTATTTATACACATAATTAAATATAATTTATTTTGAATATTACAAGCAGAAATATAAACTTAGGCTTTAATGAAATCTGTAGTGGTGTATTAATAATCTAAGTGTTTTTATAAAAAATTTGTAAAGCAACAATTTCTTTGATTATTAGTTTATTATTGTTATTATTATTATTATTATTACAATAGTCATCTCCTTTTTAATTTTTTGCCTTATTTAGATAATGTATTGAATCTGTATCTACTACGATACTATTGTAAAATAATACATGATTTTTAACGCGCTATTTGCCAGCAAGATAGTTTTTGCAAAATTATGCTTCCGCTCATTTGTGCTGTAGCAATGCACTTTAATAATTCATTTGTATGAATATTGTATTTTTGTAATTTCTTCTCGTTGTGCTTTTCATTTCATTTTTTTTCATTTTTTTCATTTTTTTATTGCGACGAAACCCTTTTCAGTTCAGCAAATATTACAAAAGTTGTACATGTAAAATATTATTAGTAAAAGTTTACACCCGCGTTACTAATTTAATATTTTTCTTTACTAACTATTTTCCATGTTAAATCATTTTTTTTATATTTCTACACTAAAAAATTCAAAAATATGGATCTAGACACTGAAAAATCAGTTCAGGGAGATTTTAAATGTAGTATGAATATGTATATAGGATATTATTAAAAAAAAAATTTTCTGTTAAATAATTTTACGAAAAAACCGTATTATTAGGCAATAATATATGACGTAGTAGAATATCATTATAAATACCAAGTAAATATGCTCGAATAACGTTTTTTGGTTTGATACTTAATTAAATTTTCTTGCCAATTGTGAATTAATTAATTACAATAATATACTAAGCAAACAATTGCGCTTTCCTATTCATATTAGTTCAAAATAATAAATAGAATACTAAGTTCGTGGATTTTAATATATTTGGAATGTAATTAATGCTGGCAAATAAAAAATCACGTTTAATTTTATTATTAATATATATTAGTTGTGTTAATTTTAAAAATGTGTATGAATAAATAAAGTCTAGAACTGATATGCCAATTTTATTTTTAATTACGCTACATGTGCGAAGCGCTGTAAAAAAAAATTGAAAAAAGGGCTGTAAAAAAAAAAAAATTGAAAAAAGGGCTGTAAAAAAAAAAAAATTTGAAAAAAGGGCTGTAAAAAAAAAAAATTTGAAAAAAAAGCTGTAACATGCCTTGGCGTATTTTGTTTAAAACAAAATACGCCAAGTGAACAGTTTATACTTTTTTACAAATATTAATCCAAAGTAAAAAATAACACAACAAGTTGGCTAAACTAGTCATACTTGGAATGTAACGTAACCAGCGTTAATATATCTAGCAAGTAATTTGAATTGAAAACTTGATCACACTAATGTTTTTTTTTTTTTTTTTTTTTTTTTTTACGACTTTTTTAGCATGTTTGAAAAAAAAAAAGCTTAAATTCGACAACGATAATGTTTTATATTATTCCAAAATAATTCTCTTACGTAAAGTTATGTAATGTCAAGATTGTTTTAAATCTATACTATTTAATAATTAAGAAAGTTAAATATAAACAATATTTAATTAATATATTATTTATACCGTAGTTACCTCGGAAGTGGAACGCCGTCCAAATAAGGCAATATATTGAAAAATAAAATTTAGACGTGCCTATATAACTTAGATAAAACTAAATATAAACTAATAGACGTAAATGAAAATATTTATTACTATAATGCAGAATGATTAAACATACAATAATAGGCGATATACCTATGACTAATCATTCTATCCCATTATTCAACATTCTTGGGTTTGAATATCTTGCCTTATGTGGATGGCGTTCCACTTCTAAGGTATCTACGGTATAAATAATCATTTGCGAATTAATTTGGGACATATATAAATTTTACAAAAGGTAAATGAATAATATCTATTTGGGAATTGAAATCTGCATCTCACTTTATTCCTTCAAAGTTCCAGTAGGTTTTACTTAAGTAAAAACTTATTTAATTGGTGTATATTATAATTATTTATAAAAGTAATTTATTAAAATTTAATTAAAAATATTTATTTTACAACTTTAAAAATTAATTTTTAATTGATTACTAATTGTATAAATAATTATTATATACAGTAATTAATTAAATTTTTTGTTTACGTAAACGCTTTGCGGGGGAGCTCGAGAGAATATAGGGGGATGAGTTAAAATTAGTGTTGCCGGCGACGAAGCTGGGTCTCGCCGTGTGGTCTCGCCCCCTAGGGGGCGAGACCACGTCGCCCCCCAGAGAAAAATAGTAGGGGGGCGAGACCACATAGCAGGGTAACATATTAAACTCAAAAATTACTTTGTAATACGCATAAACAATACTAAAGCTACAAATTCATTGGGGACTTAATTTAAA
>JAJLXO010000497.1:0-10499 GCA_030571375.1 Botryozyma mucatilis | reverse complement strand
TACTATTTCAGTTCCTACTACCACTACAGTGTCACCAGTTGGCACTACACCCGGTACCGTTATCATTGAAGTTCCACCTAATTACACGTGGACTACTAGAACTACTACAGTTTATACTATTTCAGTTCTTACTACCACTACAGTGTCACCAGTTGGCACTACACCTGGTACAGTTATCATTGAAGTTCCACCTAATTACACGTGGACTACTAGAACTACTACAGTTTATACTATTTCGGTTCCTACTACAACTACAGTTTCACCAGTTGGCACTACACCCGGTACCGTTATCATTGAAGTTCCACCTAATTACACGTGGACTACTCGAACTACTACGGTTTTTACCATTTCAGTTCCTACTACAACTACAGTTCCACCAGTTGGCACCACACCTGGTACAGTTATTATTGAAGTTCCACCGAATTATACATGGACTACTAGAACTACTACGGTTTTTACAATTTCAGTTCCTACTACCACTACAGTGTCACCAGTTGGCACTACACCTGGTACAGTTATCATTGAAGTTCCGCCGAATTATACATGGACTACTCGAACTACTACGGTTTTTACTATTTCAGTTCCTACTACCACTACAGTGTCACCAGTTGGCACCACACCTGGTACAGTTATCATTGAAGTTCCACCTAATTACACATGGACTACTAGAACTACTACGGTTTTTACTATTTCGGTTCCTACTACTACAACAGTTTCACCGGTTGGCACTACACCTGGTACAGTTATTATTGAAGTTCCACCGAATTATACATGGACTACTCGAACTACTACGGTTTTTACAATTTCAGTTCCTACTACCACTACAGTGTCACCAGTTGGCACTACACCTGGTACAGTTATCATTGAAGTTCCGCCGAATTATACATGGACTACTCGAACTACTACGGTTTTTACTATTTCAGTTCCTACTACCACTACAGTGTCACCAGTTGGCACTACACCTGGTACAGTTATCATTGAAGTTCCACCTAATTACACGTGGACTACTCGAACTACTACGGTTTTTACTATTTCGGTTCCTACTACAACTACAGTTCCACCAGTTGGCACTACACCTGGAACAGTTATCATTGAAGTTCCACCTAATTACACATGGACTACTAGAACTACTACGGTTTTTACTATTTCAGTTCCTACTACAACTACAGTTTCACCAGTTGGAACTACACCCGGTACAGTTATCATTGAAGTTCCACCGAATTATACATGGACTACTAGAACTACTACGGTTTTTACTATTTCAGTTCCTACTACCACTACAGTGTCACCAGTTGGCACTACACCTGGTACAGTTATCATTGAAGTTCCGCCGAATTATACATGGACTACTCGAACTACTACGGTTTTTACTATTTCGGTTCCTACTACCACTACAGTGTCACCAGTTGGCACTACACCTGGTACAGTTATCATTGAAGTTCCACCTAATTACACGTGGACTACTCGAACTACTACGGTTTTTACTATTTCGGTTCCTACTACAACTACAGTTCCACCAGTTGGCACTACACCTGGAACAGTTATTATTGAAGTTCCACCGAATTATACATGGACTACTAGAACAACTACAGTTTTTACTATTTCGGTTCCTACTACTACTACAGTTCCACCAGTTGGCACTACACCTGGTACAGTTATTATTGAAGTTCCACCTAGTTACACAATGACTACCAGAACTACTACAGTTAGTACTATTTCAGTTCCTACTACTACTACAGTGCCACAAATAGGCACTACACCTGGTACAGTTATTATTGAGGTACCACCAGTTTACACCCCTTCTTGGGTTACTATCACTTCTCGACCCACTACTCCTAATTCTTATACTTATACTACTACTGCTACAACTCCTGTTAAAACTACTCCTGGTACAGTAATTATTGTCGTCCCTTTTATTCCTTCCTGGGTCACCATAACTTCCTATCCTACCACTCCTAATTCATTTACTTATATTACAACAGCGACAACTCCAGTTTATACTATTCCTGGCACAGTGATTATTGTTGTTCCTTATACCCCTTCTTGGGTCACAATCACTTCAATACCAACAACTCCGTACAGTGATGCATATACAACTACTGCTACTACTCCTGTTGGTACAATACCAGGTACCGTTGTAATTATTCCTTCTCCTTTATCTACAACTACTTCTATTGATACAAAGCCAGGCTCGTTGCCTCCACCTTATACTACCTCTAATAGTATTACTACTATAGTAGTTATCCCAGTAAGGCCAACTATTACAACTCATTCTTGTTTGCATGGGTTACCAGCAGTTGTCACATTTACTCTGACTCAAGGAAATACTCATACTGTCTTAATTCAATCTCCTGTTCACACTTATACCACCACATTAGTCGCTAGAGTTGGAAAATCTAGATACACAACTTCTTCGTTAGAAACATTTGTGAATACTGCATGCAGCCAAAGGATTGATGTGATTGAGTTTTATCCTTCTAACTATATCAGTGGATGTACCGAGAGTGGTACTGTATATAATAAAGGCTTTAATGTTTCATTGTTTTCTGTTAAGCGTAATATTTATTGGACTGTTCCTATAGCTGGTTCTTCTGTCGTACAATATTGGACCCAACGTGTGGTCTCATTGGCTACAAACAGAGGATCTTTTTATGACTCCGGGAATCCACCAATAGCAGGTATAGTTTCTTTGTACGGCATGAATATTCATAATGATAATTTTACTATAGTGTTCACTGGCTATTGGGTTGTACCTCAAACTGGGGTCTACACTTTTAATTTAAAGGTAGATAACTCGTTGGAGTGTTACGTTGGCCCGAATGGCTATGATTGCTGCACACTTACTCCTGTCACTTTAATTGCTCCAAATTTTTATGCTCAGAGTGGCAATTACAACTATATAAATGCACAATATGTCTTTTACGCTGTTAAGGGTTCTATTATTCCACTCAGATTTGTTTGGACTAATTATGGTGGTCCTTATCTGATTGATATAAGTTTAGTTTATCCTAATGGTACAACTTCCTATTCATTTGTAAATGATGTTGGTTCTAGATTTTCAGGTTGTTTTTAAATTAGGTTTTATGGAGCGGATTTTTTTTAATGTTTAGAAAAAAAAAAAAAAAAAAAAAAATATTTATTACTTCGGTTTATTTATTCTTGCAGTAAAGGAAATTTATTTCTCATGATTTTAGATTTGAATTTTTAGTAATCTTTTTTATTATGTTTGTTATGTTTTTTTTTTCAGTTTATTTATTGTTGATAATTAAAAAAGCAAAGAACTGCTAAATTATTTTTTTAATTGGTTTAATTATATTTAATACGAAAGAAAGTAAATAAAGTTTTAAAGTGAATCACTCAGTCATCTATAATTTCAATTGCTATTTATTTGTTCAAAAAAATATGTAAAATAAAAAAATAAAGGGACAAATTATCTTAAAAATGAAGATATTTATATTTTTTTTTTTTTATTTGTATAACTACCTTCTTGAGTTTTATAAATGTGTAATTTGTATATTAAATTATAGAAATAAGTAATTTAATTCCAATTAGCGATAATTGATTTAAGCACTACAGTATTTTTGTAAAATGTACCCAATACTATTTACTTATTATTTTAGCATCAATAATATAAGATATATTTGCTCTGATAATTGTTTATTATTAAAGTTATTAATATAGTATCTCCAAATACAAGAACTAGTAGTTATAAACAATATTTACTATAAAAATGATACACTACGAATCGAAAAAAAAGATGACTTCATACTTTTCTTCCGTATACAGCAAACATTAGCTAATTTTTTTTCTTTTGATTTTTGTATATTGCAGCGCTGCATTTTTGGTCTGATAACGGACCATTTATTTTAGTTTTTTTTGCTACAAAAAGAAAAAGAAAAAGAAAAAATATTTAGTGCACTAGTGTATTTTAAAAAAATAATTTATATTTATTTACAATCTAATTAGGAAGTATGTTTACTATTTGATCAAAGTCATTTACAGAATGGCGCACTTGTTTAGTATCGCAAGTAAGTTGTTTCCTTTTTAACAACCCTGTGAGAAGTATTTTTGATATAGTATTGGAAACCAAAAAAAAAAAAAAAAAAAAAAAAAAAAAGGACAGTTAAAGTGCGAAAAATGATTAGTGATATTCTTTTATTTTAAAATCCACTCTAATTAATTCTATAAAAGATTTCACATAATGTTTTTATTTTTTCAAGTTTAGGATTTTATTCACTAAATGAGGTTTTAAGGGTTAATTTTAGATTTTTGAGAAGATTTGTTCTCTTTCTTACAGTTTTTTTTTTTTTTTTTTTCAATCATACATTATTTTATTTGATACTACTTTATTGTTTATTATATTCTTTGTTTTTTTATTTTTTTTATATATTATTAGTTCTTTTTAATTATTTTTTTTTATTATGATTTATTACTGTTTATTGTTTAATTTTATTTTCTTAAATATTTAGCATTTATTATTATTATATTTATTATGCTAATATAATCTCTAGCATTTATTGTTGTCTCATATTCTATTGTATTGTCTTCCTGTTTTGTTTTTTTTTACGATTTCATTTTATTATATTATCTTATTGTTTTATCCACATTATATTTATTACATTTATTGAATTTATTTGTTTACCACGTACTATACTGAGTTTTATTATATTGTATTGTCTTATATCGTTTATTATATTGTTTTATTGTTTTACTGGAATGATATTATTATCCCAGAAAAAAAAAAAAAAAAAAAAAAAAGCCAAAATAGTCTTTTTTCGATCCGTAATGTAATTCATACATACGCCAAATATACTGATAATAAAAACGTTTGCTCGAGTCGAGTGAACCGTTATCCATTCCTATCAACTATGACCCATAAAGTTTTAGTCTATTCGCATTACATAGTGCATTTATGTTTCTTTTTTTTTTTTTTTTTTTTTTTTTTTTTTTTTTTTTTTTTTTTTTTTTTTTTTTTTTTTTTTTTTTTTCACGAGAATTGATATGACACTAAAAACTAATTATAAATAACCATTTTCCTATTTTCTAAATAATTACTATATGCATCTACTTGTGTACTATAGAATAATATTATACTTATTTATATCCATAAATATATATATATTTCATACATTGTCTACAGTAAGTAAATTATTACAAATAAATCACATGAACCCTTAGCATGACTGCACTGGATAAAAAGTATGCCTGGCATTATCAATTTCCTTTTAAAATACACTAGCAGTTAAAAAAGTAATAAAATTTAAATGTAACGTATTATAAAATATGTAGTGATAATAATTCATAAGCTACTATATTAAACTTAAAAAACAAACCCTGGTTTATAAATGTATTACTGTAAAATGCTTTTAAGCAGAATGAAATATAATTTTACTGAGTTCGATTTAAATTGGGATACTTATTCTTCAAATTTAATTCTCACAAGTTGTTATGTTTATCATCCAAACTTCGATTCTCATGTATTTGCAATTATTGAATATTAAAAGTTTATTCATATTTCTAATTATTTACCAGGTCGCTTTTCTTTTCTTTTTTTTTTTTTTTTTTTTTTTTTTGATATATTATACATACATTTTCTAAAAATATACACTTGAATACCCTGTATTAAAATCTTTTATCCGCCAAGTCTTCTTTCTATTAAAATATAATAAAGACTTTATTTAATATCATATTGAATTAACTTTACTTTTTTTTAATACATTCTAAATGCTAAAGATCTTTTTTTTTTTTTTTACAATCTTTGTAAAAAAAATATTTTAAAGAAACGATATATAAAACAATAAATTCAATTTTACAGTTGTACAAAAGAAAAGAAGCAAATAAATAGCTTCTAATGCATCAGATGATAGATAAATATTAAGATATATTTATGTGCAAGATTCTAAATTTCCATATAAATTACCTAAATCCGTTGTTGAAGTTCCGTTCGGAAACGTAATAGCAATAGCAGCCCCATATGCATTATCTGTATTAGTCCATACAAATCTCAATGGAACGTAAGAATCAGCGGTGAAAAAAAAGGTACCGAAAGCTACACGATAATCAACTGTTGATGCTATTATCGAAATTGTAGGAGTAGTGTTCTCATTGGAAACAGAATCAGGATCACAACATTTAAATGCCAATGTGTTCAAGAAAAGAGAAGCAAAATTATCCCCAAATATACCAAATGTATACATTCCGGTTTGAGGAACGTAAAAATAGCCTTGCAAAACAATCGTGAAGTTATTTGCCCATACAGCCATACCAAACAAAGTAACCACTTCTTCGCATGCTCGAGTCCATGGATCTTGATTGCAGACAATATTAGGTGCATATACATTTGTTATACCTGTATTAGTTGACATTGGTGTTTGTGTAGCATAATAGTTAGCATAGTATGCTCTAACTTCATTAACAAATGCATCACCATACCCTGCAATTGATTCCCAATAAAAATAACTTGCATTTAATCCAATTATAGTACCCATAGTTTGTGAGCATCCAGAAAGATAATTAGAAGGAAAATAAGAAATAACATTAACAGAATCCGTGCAAGAATCTGCAGTATTGAGAGGCAACGTAGTAGTTTCAATCGAAATACTAGAACCAGTATAAGTTGTCGAAGATGTGCTAGTTATATAAACAATGGGAGTGTAGATAATAACCGTTTGAGCATTCGAAACATATTCGTTTGTATACGTAACTGCTCCGGGGATACCAGCCAGACACTTACCAAGGGTAGTCGTAGATCTAACAGGCACTACTACAATAGTTGTTTGACTATTTGAAGTTGTATAAGGAGTGGGTAATGATCCTGTGTTCGTGTCTACGGAGGTGGTCGTGGATAAAGGAGGAGGGATAACTTCCACAGTTCCTGGAGTCGTTCCGACTGGAGTAGTCAGAGTTGTAGTATACCCTTGACTATATGGTGTTGTTGGTCTAGATGTAATAGTAGTCCAAACCGGCGTAAAAGGAAGAACAACTATGACAGTCCCAGGTATGGATCCTACTGGGGTGGTTTGCGTCGTGAGATAAGTATTAGAATTGGGGGTAGTGGGAGTAGAAGTTATTGTCACCCATGAAGGTGTATAGCTTGGAGGAACTTCAACAATAACTGTACCAGGCGTAGTGCCAACTGGCGAAACTGTAGTTGTAGTGGGGACTGAAATAGTACGAACTGTAGTAGTTGTAGTGGTCCATGTGTAATTAGGTGGAACTTCAATAATGACTGTACCAGGTGTAGTACCAACTGGTGAAACTGTTGTAGTAGTAGTAAATGAGATGGTAAGAACTGTAGTTGTTCGAGTAGTCCATGTATAATTCGGCGGAACTTCAATGATAACTGTACCAGGTGTAGTGCCAACTGGTAAAACTGTTGTAGTAGTAGGAACTGAAATGGTAAAAACTGTAGTTGTTCGAGTAGTCCATGTATAATTCGGTGGAACTTCAATGATAACTGTACCAGGTGTAGTGCCGACTGGTGGAACTGTAGTAGTAGTAGGAACCGAAATAGTAAAAACCGTAGTAGTTCTAGTAGTCCATGTGTAATTCGGTGGAACTTCAATGATCACTGTACCAGGTGTAGTACCAACTGGTGACACTGTAGTGGTAGTAGGAACTGAGATAGTAAAAACTGTGGTAGTTCTAGTAGTCCATGTGTGACTAGGTGGAACCTCAATGATAACTGTACCAGGCGTGGTGCCAACTTGTGGGACGGTAGTAGTAGTAGGAACTGAAATAGTAAGAATTGTAGTTGTTCTAGTAGTCATTGTATAGCCAGGAGGAAGTTCAACAATAACAGTACCAGGAGTAGTACCAACAGGTGAGACTGTAGTGGTCGTAGGAACTGAAATGGTAAGAACTGTAGTTGTTCTAGTAGTCCATGTGTAAATAGGTGGAACCTCAATAATAACTGTACCAGGTGTGGTGCCAACTGGTGACACTGTAGTGGTAGTAGGAACTGAAATAGTAAAAACTGTAGTAGTTCTAGTAGTCCATGTATAATTAGGTGGAACTTCAATAATAACTGTACCAGGTGTAGTTCCAACTGGTGAAACTGTTGTAGTAGTAGGAACTGAAATAGTAAAAACGGTAGTGGTTCTAGTAGTCCATGTATAATTTGGTGGAACCTCAATGATAACTGTACCAGGTGTAGTTCCAACCGGTGAAACTGTAGTTGTAGTAGGAACTGAAATTGTAAAAACGGTAGTGGTTCTAGTAGTCCATGTATAATTCGGTGGAACTTCAATGATAACTGTACCGGGTGTGGTTCCAACTGGTGGAACCGTAGTTGTAGTAGGAACTGAAATAGTAAAAACTGTAGTTGTTCTAGTAGTCCATGTATAATTCGGTGGAACTTCAATAATAACTGTACCAGGTGTAGTGCCAACTGGTGGAACTGTAGTTGTAGTAGGAACCGAAATAGTATAAACTGTAGTTGTTGTAGTAGTCCACGTGTAATTGGGTGGAACTTCAATGATAACTGTGCCAGGTATAGTACCAACTGGTGACACTGTAGTGGTAGTAGGAACTGAAATAGTAAAAACGGTAGTTGTTGTAGTAGTCCATGTATAATTAGGTGGAACTTCAATAATAACTGTACCAGGCGTGGTGCCAACTGGTAAAACTGTTGTAGTAGTAGGAACTGAAATGGTAAAAACTGTAGTTGTTCGAGTAGTCCATGTATAATTAGGTGGAACTTCAATAATAACTGTACCAGGTGTAGTTCCAACTGGTAAAACTGTAGTAGTAGTAGGAACTGAAATAGTAAAAACTGTAGTAGTTCTAGTAGTCCATGTATAATTAGGTGGAACTTCAATAATAACTGTGCCAGGTGTAGTTCCAACCGGTGAAACTGTAGTTGTAGTAGGAACTGAAATAGTAAAAACTGTAGTTGTTGTAGTAGTCCATGTATAATTCGGTGGAACTTCAATAATAACTGTACCAGGTGTAGTTCCAACTGGTGAAACTGTAGTTGTAGTAGGAACTGAAATAGTAAAAACCGTAGTTGTTCTAGTAGTCCATGTATAATTCGGTGGAACTTCAATAATAACTGTTCCAGGTGTAGTGCCAACTGGTGGAACTGTAGTTGTAGTAGGAACCGAAATAGTATAAACTGTAGTTGTTGTAGTAGTCCACGTGTAATTGGGTGGAACTTCAATGATAACGGTACCAGGTGTAGTGCCAACTGGTGACACTGTAGTGGTAGTAGGAACTGAAATAGTATAAACTGTAGTAGTTCTAGTAGTCCACGTGTAATTAGGTGGAACTTCAATGATAACGGTACCGGGTGTAGTGCCAACTGGTGACACTGTAGTGGTAGTAGGAACTGAAATAGTATAAACTGTAGTAGTTCGAGTAGTCCACGTGTAATTGGGTGGAACTTCAATGATAACTATACCAGGTATAGTACCAACTGGTGACACTGTAGTGGTAGTAGGAACTGAGATAGTGAGAACTGTAGTTGTTGTAGTAGTCCATGTATAATTAGGTGGAACTTCAATAATGACCGTACCGGGTGTGGTTCCAATTGGTGAAACTGTAGTTGTAGTAGGAACCGAAATAGTATAAACTGTAGTAGTTCTAGTAGTCCACGTGTAATTAGGTGGAACTTCAATGATAACTGTACCAGGTGTAGTGCCAACTGGTGACACTGTAGTGGTAGTAGGAACTGAAATAGTAAAAACTGTAGTAGTTCTAGTAGTCCATGTATAATTAGGTGGGACTTCAATGATAACTGTACCAGGTGTAGTGCCAACTGGTGAAACTGTAGTTGTAGTGGGAACTGAAATAGTAAAAACTGTAGTAGTCCTGGTAGTCATTCTGCTTTTCAGAGGACTTGTAAATGTAATGACAACTGTGGTACTAGAACCGACTGAATTAGTAGTAGGAACTGTAGTAGGTGGTGGTAATGGTCCACTAGACGTATAAGTAGAAGTAACTGTGCTCAAAGTTGGTGGTTTAGTATAAGTGATGACAACCGTAGTACTCGACCCAAGTGAGTTAGTTGTGGGAACTGTAGTAGGTGGTGGTAATGGTCCACTGGACGTATAAGTGGATGTGGTTGTACTCAAAGTTGGTGTTTTCGTATAAGTAATAACCACCGTAGTACTCGACCCAAGTGAGTTAGTTGTAGGGACTGTAGTAGGTGGTGGTAATGGTCCACTAGATGTGTAAGTAGATGTGATTGTACTTAAAGTTGGTGGTTTAGTATAAGTAATAACTACCGTAGTGCTCGACCCGAGTGAGTTAGTTGTAGGGACTGTAGTAGGTGGTGGTAATGGTCCGCTAGACGTATAAGTGGATGTGGTTGTACTTAAAGTTGGTGTTTTCGTATAAGTAATAACTACCGTAGTACTCGACCCAAGTGAGTTAGTTGTAGGGACTGTAGTAGGTGGCGGTAACGGTCCACTAGATGTGTAAGTGGATGTGATTGTACTCAAAGTTGGTGGTTTTGTATAAGTAATAACAACCGTAGTACTCGACCCAAGTGAGTTAGT
>JAJLXO010000496.1:0-10684 GCA_030571375.1 Botryozyma mucatilis | reverse complement strand
GTTAAAGGTAAGTTTTTATGATTTTTTATTGTTTTTATTTTTACATTGCAACGAAAACTAATTTTAAATTTGAACTTTAGATTTTGAATGAGTACAAAGCATTCAAAAATTACCCTCACTTGGTAACGGGAGCAAATTGCCGATGCACTATAAAAAGTGTTTTTGGGCTCCCTTGCAGGCATCAATTACGTGATTGGTGTTCAAATAACCACAATCACGTGATTGATATAGCAACAATTGACGAACAGTGGTTGCTATTATCGTTTAACTGAGTATGAAGAGTCAGTATTACAAGATAATACGAGACCTTTTTCTGACAGACTTTCGTTGCTAGATGATAAAATGTCTTCATTTCATCCTTCACAACAAGATTATGTAATTAAAACGGTTGAAAAGTTCATACGGGGTGACATACCTATTATTGCTCTACCAAACATTGCACAATCAAGAGGAAGACCTTCTTCTTCTACTAGAAGGATCCCAACTGCCGCTGAAAGAGTTGAGCCTCCGCAAAGAAGACTAAGATGTGGTTATTGCAAGACTAATGGACATAACCGTAGTTTTTGTCCTCGTGGTAATAATAATTAAGTAGTTAATATAAAACATTTTTACTTACCTAAATAGGCATAATATTGCAAAATAGGATTATAAAAATCGTAAATTTAATAAATATGTATCTATGCCACTAAACTTTAATTAAAACTAGGCATTTTCCTATTTTCTAAATAATTACTATATATGGTAAGTAATTTATTATTAATCTATTACATAAACTCTTAACTTGGCTGCACAGGCTAAAAAGGTCGGCTGGCATTATCAATTCCCTATATATATATATATATATATTAGAGCTTAGTAAGCATTAGTACATATGAAGTACATTTTGAAGTAGAATACAAATACATAATAAATACTAGAATTATTATAAATTTACAAAACTAATATATACACATTTAAAAATATAATTGTTTATAAAAATGCTTACATACGAACAAAAACAAAAAATTGCTTTATTTGCTAGTGAAAGACCTGATTTAACTCAAACTCAAATTGCAAACTGGCTAAACAAACTTAAAAGTTAGATGTCCAACCGAACAGAACTACAATCAGTAGAATAATAAAAAAAAAAAGAAATAATATAAAGAAATTCAGTGTGGTTGGAGAAAGCGCAAGTGCAGATCTAACTGCAACTAGAAATTCTATTGAGTCTATTAAGGAAAGACTATCTGAGTATAGTCTAGACGATATTTATAATATGGACAAAACAGGTCTATATTATAATAGTAGCCCAAAGTATACTAATGGCTACTTCTCAAATTGAAGGTTCATATTTTATGCTTTTTATATTTAATTAAATTGAATAACTACTAATTTTACTATTTAGGAAAAAAACAAAAAAAAGATAGACTGACCATTGCATTAGCAGTTAATGCAAATGGTTCAGACAAAATAAACCCATTTATTATTGGAAAATGGAACAAGCCTAGATGCTTTAATAAAAAAACAGGTAAGCAGCTGGGATTTTGGTACTTTAGCAACAAAAACGCTTGGATGACTAGAGAATTATTTACTGAATGGCTTGAAGTGTTTTCAAAACATGTTTCAAGAAAAGTAATTTTTATAGATGACAATTGCACTGCTCATATACCTCTGCGTGAGGTTACTAACATAGATTTACTATACTTGCCTCCAAATACAACTTCGGTTCTTCAGTCCTTAGATTGTGGAATAATTGCACAATTCAAATCCTTTAATAATAAGGCACATTATTCTAGAGCGGTTCGATTATTATGCTCAAACGCAAACTCTGATGTATGCATGGTATGTATTTTAAAGTATTGTGTTCAATTTACAAATTCTATTTAAAAATAAAGCTTTTTACTATCTATTTTTTTTATTTTTTTTATTTTTTTTTTTATTCTAACTATTGAACAAATAAAGCTGGATCAAAGAACTGCAATGGATTTTATAATTTCTTCATGGAATTGAGTTCCATCAAATGATATTAAATCTTGTTTTTATCATGCAAAAATTTCAGAAAATGAAAATATATTGTCACTAAATAATATGCCTCATGCAATACATCAGCCGGACAAAATATTGAACTGTCAGACATTGAGCCTATAGATGATCTTGAGGTTGGAAAATATCCCAATGAATCTTTTGCATATCGTCAAAGAGTAATTGGAGATGCAATAATGACCTTTTTTTATATACGCGAACATATTCCTGATGTAAGTGGAAACAATGGAACAAGTGAAATTGTTACATTGGTTGATGAACTGGCTCGGTGTTCTAAAGAAACTAAGAGACGTCGCAAAGCTGAGAATATTAATCAATGTAAAATTACTAATTTTTTTTGTTAAATTATTATTTTTTCTTTTTTTTTAAAATAAATGTAGTTAATATACTTTGTTTTCCTCCTTAATTGCTATTTTATCTTATATATTTGTCTAAGTAGCTCTAATTTTATTATTTATCTTTGTTGTTATGGATTTGTATATAATGTTTTTTCACGTAGTAAATTATTGAATTCATATAATAATAATTTTAGAATTTACAAATTAAATCTTAAACTACCATAAATGAGAAAAACTACCTATTTTGGAACTTACCCGGCTTATTTCAAAATGTACATTTTAAAATTTGGGTGTGCAATGTGCAAGTGTGCAAATTAGTATGGCACCTGTCTCCGGGGACACGGTTGCCTTGCGTTTTGAGAGGGTGTGCGTTTTGGGAGAGTTTACTGTATTTCTTTTTGTCATTTATTTCTTGTTCTAGTAGCTAAGATGCTTTAGTATTTTCTATCAAACCCTATTCTATAGACAAAGGTTTTTCGTTTGCTTTATACATAGTAAATTATGTTTTTCTTTTACATTGAATTGCATTGTTTATTTATCTGTTTTTCATTAAGTTGAGTTTCTATCGATTCATACACTAATAATTTTTTTAATTAAGTTTTTTCTTTTCTCTACACACTAATAATTTTCATTAATATTTTTTTTGGCTTAAACCATTAATACTGTTCCTACTATGTCGTCACCTACTAATAATGTAAATAGTGTATTCCACCTACTACTACTAATGTTCCTGTTGCTTATCCATCTAATACTACTATCGGTCATGCTATACATTCATCTACTAGTAATAGTGTTCCTACTGAATCTCTACATAGTAATAAAATACATTTTGATTTATCTGATATTAATCTTGTAGAATCCGTAGAAATATATAAAATAAACAAATATTTATTTAAAAATATACATAAATTGAAAAAATACATACATAAATGGAATGCAGCATCCCAAAAAAATATAGTCATCCACAAATCGGAAAAAATAAAGAGCAGATACAAATGTGTATTCGGAGAAACATACATAAATAGAACACAAGTAAAGTCTAGTGAGCCATATTAGACGTAGTGGTACTAGGCTTTGTGATTGCTCATTTAGACTTACTGCTTGTTCAACTTATGAAGGGTAGACACTCGTAATCACTAATCCATATCATAATCATTCGCTTGATTGGGATAAACACTTGTTTCGAACAAAACAAATTCTAAATGAGAAACAAAAAAATATAGTGAAAAGTTTATCTAAAAGTGGGTGTAAACCCAGAAGGGTTGGAAGTGTTTTACAAAAAAAATATCCTTCGCGTAAGATATCTTCACGAACTGTATACAATTAGAAAACTCAATGTGTACGGAACGAGCTGGGAAATAAAACTCCTATAGAGTATCTTATACGATTTACTGATGGAAAGTAATGAATGGATTTCTAGAGTCCAGATGGATAATCAAAATCGAATCACCCATCTTTACTTCAGTCATTTGGATATGATAAGTAAATTTTACTTACATTCCAGTGTGGTTTTAGGTAATTGCACCTACAAAACCAATAAGTATGGGATGCCATTGTTAGTATTGATTGACATTTCATGCACAAGTAGGACATTTATAATCGGATTTTGTTTTATAAAATCCAAAAATGAAATGGACTATAAATGGGCATTGGAATGCTTAAAAAGCACATTTACGGAAGATCAATATCTGTTTTTGTGACAGATAAAGATAAAGTATTTATAAATGCTATTTCATCTATATTTCCTACTGCAACTTATTTACTTTGTATTCGGTATGTCAATCAAAATATATTAGCCAAATGCAAACCAGGATTGTCTGATGAGTAATGGACACCTTTTAATATGAAATGGCAACAAGTTATTTATAGTAAAACTGAGGACGAATTTACAAGTGCATGGGAAAGTCTACGAAATACATGGGAAAATGAAGAAAAAATCATCAAATACTTAGAGGAAAACTGGAGTAGTATGAAGGAAAAATGTGCTTGCGCTTGGACATCACGGGTCAAGCATTTTGGTTCGTCAACTACTTCTCGTGTAAAAGGAGCCCACGCCTTAATAAAAAAATTTATTGAGGTATCTACGCTAAATTTAAATACAGTTTTCGTAAAGATTAATATTGTGATATAAGATCAATTAAAAGAGGATTTCTCATTAATTGAAGAGCAAAAAATAAAAAAACGACATTTACTACAACACAATTTTTTTTCTGAAACGAACAATAAGATTTCAAATTTTGCATCTTTTAGGTAAGTCTACAAAATTAATTTTTTTTATTTTTTTTTAGGTACTAGATGAATATAAAATGGTGCAAATTATCCTTCACATGTAGGTAATATATGTTTTTGCTCTATCAATAATATTTTTGGACTTCCTTGCAAGCATTAAATAAAATATTTATTGAAGGGTAACCCTGATGGAAAATTAAAAATGGAGGACGTTGATAATCAATGGTGGTTTCGTCATCCCAGTTAGATTTCTAGGACGGCAACGAATTTAAATTCAACAGATTCTTTAGTTGCTAAACTACATTCATTGATAGAAGAATTATCTACTTTTCATGCATCGCAACGGGAATACATTGATAGTTTTGTTGACAATTGTTCGGAGGGTAATATTCCAATTATTCAGCAACCAAGCATAATTCAGTCACGTGGAAGACCCTTTTCATTTACTAAACGAAATCCAACAGCTGCAGAAATTGTAGACTGTTGCATTTACGTATTGTTTGTATTACGTATCATACTACAGAGAGCTAAAAGAAAGAAAGTTGTCTTACTAAATTATTACTAATATTTGTAATTATTCGTATATATATATAGGGTATTGATAATGCCACCCGGTAGTTTTTACTATTAGCACCCGGTAAAATACTACCCTAGGCCAGAACTTCTTAATATAGTTTAGCGTCTTAAATTTATTAACACCCTGAGTCCATTTTTACTTTTTTCAAATTATATATTATTTTTCCCCAATGAAATCGTTTAAACAATTTACAAAATCTTTTTGTAATCCAACTTTTGGGGGTCTTACTATTGCCAGTCCTTTATATCCAGTCTTTACATAATCAATATTACGTAAGTTTAAAGATGCTATGGTTATGGTTGATTAATAATTAATTATATTTGTGTAATTAGGTAAGCTCTGGTTGTTACAGTTGCACAGTCTTGTTGCCCTATTTTTTTAAAAAAAATATTAAAATATTATCTTGTGAAAAGTTTCAATTCTCTGAGAATCTAAGTGAAAAATATCGTAGTAATAAAAAAAAAAGAATAGGGTACATTAATGTTTTTATTTTGAATATATTTATAATAATTGTTTAATATATAATTTTCTAAGTAATATTTTGAATTTATAGTAATTATATTCTTTTTTTTTTTCACAATTATTACACTTTTAATTCTACCGTAGTATATACAAAAACGAGACAAATACAGAAACGAGATAGCGTCCGAATAAGGCAAGAAAATTGAAATCACGTGCATGGTAACCACAATATTTATTTACTTGAAAAAGGTAAGAGTTTTAGTTGTATATCGCAAAGGATCAAATTAAAATGTCATTTTAACAATATTAGAATAGTATTCTAGTTTATAATAATTAATATAAATTTTATCAAATTATATAGAAAAATATTATTGAATTAATTATATAAAATATTATGAAAACTACTTTTTTGACGTCGTAAAACTACGTAATTCCAAATTAAACATTATATTTGTAAATTTCTTCAGTATATTATACAATCATTACATTCTCAAGCTACATTCTCAAGCTACATTCTCTTGTCTTATTCGGACGCTGTCTCGTTTCTGTGTCTGTCTCGTTTCTGTATATACTACGGTATTTATTAAAATTCTTACAAAATAATTTAATTTTATTTGGCAAAGCATTTTCTGAACATAATAATAACATGGAACAAAATACTATTAAAAATATGGAAACAAGACTGTGCAACTGTAACAACCAGAGCTTACCTAATTACACAAATATAATTAATTATTAATCAACAATAACCATAGCATCTTTAAACTTACGTAATATTGATTATGTAAAGACTGGATATAAAGGACTGGCAATAGTAAGACCCCCAATAATAAATACATAATTATGTCAGACTTACATAAGCAGTCATCTTTTCAATACTTTTATCCTCTCGAGGCCCCCCTGTAAGGGTTTTACATAAGCGAAAACTTATTTATTCCTGCATATAGCAATTATTCATAGAATTAGTATTAATTAAAATTTAATTAACATTTTTTAATTTACAGCTTTAAAATACTTACATTTTTAAACTTTTAAAGTTCTAAAGTTTTGTTAGGATTTGTTTCAAATTGAAAAAAAAAAAAAAAAAACAGTATATACATATATCTCTTAGAAAAAATACAAATTATATATATTAACGTAGAAAACTAAATTTAACTGCTAAATTTTCTCATCAATTTTTTCAATTAATTTTTAATAAGAATTTAAAATCAAAATTTAGCTAATGTCTGCGATTATTTTGTATTTTTACTATTTTTATTCTAACGCATAGTGATCCTAGAACCATAAGTAATCTTAATAAAAACGTTTAGTATTTTGTTTATTTTTTTACATAGTATTATAAAAAGAAAAGTAGTTGTAATCTATTAAGTATAATTTCATGAACAATAAATCTAATTAATTACCATTATGTATAACTTTGAGAAATAAATTTCAATTGAATGCCACTTCTCCAAATAATTACTATATAAGGTAAGTCATTAAAATTGTAGCTTACGTAAAACTTTTACAGGGGGAACCTCTAGACAATAAAAAAGGGGGCGTAGATATCAATTCCCTAAATAAAAATAAGCAAATAAAACTAATTAGCTACAATTCAATGTTATAAACGTTTTATATTATACATTGCTTGTATAAATGTATACATTTATAAATTAGTCTGTATTACTCGAAATCAATATCATTCACACATTAATACGCGCAAGCAGCAGTACAGTACAATTTACAATTTATTTTATATTTGTATACATTATAATATACTAAACAATGCTATAATATGATATCTACGTACTATAATGTATTAATATATTTATTAATATTAATTAAGGAAAGTAAAGCTAATAAGAAATTACTTAAATTTATACAATATAATTTTTTTATCTGTGTCTGCTAATCTTATACAAATACGCTATTTAGATTTACATTTTAAGTGAGGTTTGATAAAAATTATAAGTAATTGAATTTTAATTAGGACTGTTTGCAAAATATAATAGGGAATCAATTATCTCAAAATAAAAAGATTTCGATTTGTTCTTGTAATTGAATTTGGTTGTCTTGAACGTTTCAAAATCACGTGCGGATCAAGCATAATTTCCAATGGTGTGATATGTTTTAGAAAAATATTCGGAACAGTTGCAATATTCAAATTGTTTGCAGTGTCCACATCAAATATAATTTTTTGATCTAACATGTTTTCATTTTCAAATCTAAAGAATATTAAATTATCAAACTTTACATGCTAATGAGGAATGAAGTCTTTCATTTAAAGGTAAGTAGATGCTGATATTTTTAATGAGATTGCATGAATACATCGAACCCCCCAAAACTTATTATGCAAACAATCGCAATGTATAGAAGGAAGTCTGCCATAATTATAATTCATATATGTTTTGAAATCTTTAATCATTTTATTTCTAACATATAAATATACTTTTTCTTTTACTTCCTTAAATATTTTCCAAAAATTATTTACTAATCTTCCAGGATGAGTAATTCGGGCCGTCGCTTATCGCTATGGTAACAAGAAAAAGCTAGTTTACATAATCATTTTTTTGTAGATATTATTCATACATATGTAATCAATATATACTGAGTTTATTACTTTGTAATACGTAATATTTAAGCTTATTACATTTTAATAAAAGAAAACTTTAAATATACATGGCAACATAATCCGTATATAAAAAAACAAAAATCAAAAAATAATTTCACTTAACTATAATTATCTTCTATCTTTAACTGTTAATTATATTGGATTTTATAATGAATGTGTGTAGTATTTCGTTGCCAACACTCGAAATCAATATATATCACATATTGATACGCGCAAGCGTCAGTAAAGTGTATAGCATACTGTAAATAATACATGCGTTTATTATATAAATAATAGGAATTGATATCTACCCCCCCTAACCTTTATTCCCTCAAGGTCCCCCTTTAAGGGTTTTACATAAGCGAAAATTTAAATCACCTACCGCATATAGTAATTATTTATAGAAGTAGTATTCATTTAAAAGTTAATTAAATTTTAGTAAAAAATATTTAATTTATGTCTTTAAAATATATTAATTAGTCATTTATTATGCTTAAAATTAACTATAAACTGTATTATATAAACAACAGTACTTATGTATTATTACGAGGACAAGTACTACGATTTTGTCCATGAATTCCACAAGAAATACACCTAACTCTTATTGAAGGTGGTTCAACTTTTTCGGCAGCAGTCGGAATACGTCGGGTGGACGAAGAAGATCTTCCTCTTCACTGTGCAAAGTTAGGTGGAGCAATAATCGGAACGTTATTACGTGCAATATTTTCAAGCAGTTTCATTACGTGATCCTGCTGTGAAGGATGAAATGACAGAAATTTCTTTCCTACCAACGACAAAACGTTGCTAATCAATCTCGTATTCCCTTGTAATAAATTCTTTCTCATTCGTAAGACGATGTAACCATTGCTTGTCAACCATATTAATACTAATAGCAAAATTAGGGTTGGCTGACAACCAATTTTTTAATAAAAGTTTAAAGATAAATTTTTGCTAAGCTTGTAGGAAAATTTCCAGTTTTACTATGCTTTAGAAAAAAAAAATTATTAATCCTTTTACTATGGATTATTTCCGTAAAAATTTTTAGTTTTCCTGTTTACTTATTACATAATATTACAAAATATAAAACTGTTTAAATTAATTAAGTGAAATTTAAGTACTATTTTTACATTTATTAAAAACAAAATTCTAATAAAAAATTTTTTTCAATTGGATCTATCTCGTTCAAAACTGAATATGCAAAAAACTTATATACTACGGATAAAGGAATATGATAAATATTACGATGTTAACCTACTTGGGCATCTATTACGCCTGTGACCCCTTTCATGACAAGAGCTGCAAGTAAATGTTCTTCTTGTTGAATTAGACAAATCTTGCAAAGGTAAGTTATTACTTTGTTGAGAATCTACAATTTCGAAATACAATGGGAACCTATTGGTTCCAGTAATATTACTTGAAAAGGACCGTTTATAAACTCTATCGGGATCGAATAAACTTTCTAAGAATACACTCTGAGTTTCTAAAATATAAGGCACCTCCATCACTTCCGAGTTAGGATCAATTTCGAATTCCATATCAAACTCTTGACTTGATAAATTTTCCATCGAATTCCTTAAGCTAACTTGTAGATTTGACAATGATTTTTTTATATGCCAGTGCTCATGAAAATCACTTCAGCTGAAATATGTTTGAGTTTGAAAATGCAACGCAATTTTATGGATACAAGGTAAACCATAATAATTGGTAAAAGAACAAGTACAGTTGACCGGAGGATACCTGTTGTCTTTTCTTAATATGTAAGTTTTAAAATTATTGATTGTTTTATTTATTCCATATATATACACCTTTCCTTCAATATTCTTGAATACATTCCACATTTTATTAACTAAATACCTTGATTGTATATTGGTCGCCATAATATCTAAACTTGTTAAGTTTTGATCATAGAAATACTGTTTAGTTGCATTTATCACATTAAAAAAATTAGCAGGTGCTCAATTTGATACCCCTTCCATCTATAATGTGATGATTCGCATCTTGAAGTTGCTACACATCCAAAGTGTAGCACATTTGAGGTGTAATATCTTACAAACATTTCTTTATATACCCACCAACAGGGCTAGTCAAACGCGGTTGACCGCGGTTGCAACCGCGTGCGGTTAGAAAAAAAAAAACTTCAACCGCGCGCGGTTGAGAGACTTAGGTTGTCATAACAGCAAAAAACCAATTACATAATATAAGTGCTTTGTATTATATAATATATAATTTATGTTTATGTAAGCTAAATATATTTGATTAAGTAAGCAAATTTTCTTTCTGTGAATGTTATTTTTTTAATAAATGTACTATAATCTTAATAGATGTTAAATAAATAAATGTAATGTGAATATTGTATTGTATTGTAAATAAACTAAATAAATAAATATGTATTGTAAACTTATAATTCGTATATGTATTTTAAAAACATCAACATGCTTATAGTTTCTGGAGCTAAAGAGCACCTTC
>JAJLXO010000495.1:0-10702 GCA_030571375.1 Botryozyma mucatilis | reverse complement strand
TTTTTTTTTTTTTTTTTTTTCCTTTTATTTATATATTACATTAGCTTAAAAAACACTGATTACTAACATGCTTCCCTTAGACCCTTACTCTTCCTAAACCACTTGTTGAGGTGAGTTTTTTCTATATAATATGTGTTTGTCACATTTATTATATAAAATTTTGATTTTTGAGCATAGTTTTTTTTTCACTTTGTTCAATTAACTAACTCCTTTTAAAATAAATCATTCATAAATAAAATCAAAATATAATAAATACATTTAAAGTTTTATAACTTTTATTTTATTTCATTATATTTATTGATTTTTATATTATTGAATGGTTTCTTTTTTACTTTTGTTTTAGTTTGGAAACAGACCTATGATTCTTCATCAAGTAGAATCTTTAGCTGCTGCTGGTGTTACAGATATTGTACTCGCTGTTAACTATAGACCTGAGGTTATGGTTAATACTTTAAAAAAGGTATTTTTTTTTTTTTTTTTTTTTTTTTTTTTTTTTTTTTTTTTTTTTTTTTTTTTTTTTTTTTTTTTTTTTCCTCTATTTTTTTAGTATTCAAATGTTTTTTTAGTAAACTAACCTCATTTTTCTTTTTTAAAAAAAAAAATATTTAATATATAGTACGAACAAGAATATGGTGTAAATATTACTTTTTCGGTTGAAACAGAACCTCTCGGTACGGCTGGACCACTTAAACTCGCAGAAAAAATTTTAAAAAAAGATGACTCTCCTTTTTTCGTTTTAAATTCTGATATCATCTGTGATTATCCATTTAAACAACTTGCTGATTTCCACAAAAGCCATGGTGGTGAAGGCACAATTGTTGCTACAAAAGTTGAAGAACCTTCCAAGTATGGTGTAATTGTAACAACTCCAGACAATAGTGGATGTATTGATAGATTCGTTGAAAAACCAGTAGAATTTGTTGGTAATAGAATAAATGCTGGTATTTATATTTTAAACCCTTCTGTAATAGATCTTATCGAACTCAGACCAACTTCTATTGAAAAGGAAACTTTCCCTATTCTTTCAAAAAAGCATTCCTTATATTCATTTGATCTTGATGGTTATTGGATGGACGTCGGTCAACCAAAAGATTTCCTTTCTGGTACTTGTCTTTACCTTGCTTCTCTTGCTAAGAAAGGTTCAAAACTTCTTACACCAAATTCTGAAGAGTACATTGTAGGTGGAAATGTTATGATTGATCCTTCAGCCAAAATAGGTAAAAACTGCAAAATTGGACCTAATGTTACTATTGGACCTAATGTTATCATTGGTGATGGTGTTAGGCTACAACGATGTGTCCTTCTTGAAGGCTCTCGTGTTAAAGATCATGGTTGGGTTAAATCCTCAATTGTTGGTTGGCATTCAACAGTTGGTCGTTGGGCCAGATTGGAAAATGTTACTGTTCTTGGTGATGACGTTACTATTTCTGATGAAATTTATGTAAATGGAGGCTCAGTTCTTCCTCACAAAACAATTTCTAAAAACGTTGAAGTACCCTCAATTATTATGTAGTTTATTTGTTTTTGTTTGATCTATTCTATTTGTTTATTAATATATTGTTGAAAAAAACTTTTTGCTTACACTTCGGCTTTATAAATCATTCTTCTCTTTTAATTGCTTATTTTATTATGTTTTTTCTGGTGAAATTTTTTTTTTTTTTTTTCATTATTATTTTATTTTAGGTTATCTGAAATAACTTCTTTCGGTACAGTTTCTCCAAGTTTAATGATACTAAGCGAAAAGTTTAAAATCCATTGTTTGCTTTAATAAATATATTTATTTTGTTTATCTATTTCTTCGGTTGCCTTAAAATTCAAATAATTTTTTCATATTTTTACTTAAAACTCTTAATAACCTTTTGCTGGTTGTTATAAAAAACTAGTGAAACATTCAATAAAAAGTACATAAAATAAACTTATAAAAACAAACACATATATTTATATACTAAGAAAAAAACAAATATTAAAAATTATACAAACTTTTTGTGACCAAAAAATTTTAAATTTACTTTTAACTATCCTCTCTTCTTCTTTTCAAAGCTACAGGACCAGGATCTTGAACTGATGATGAATTTCCACCTGACTCACTTGATGTATCTCCAGAAGTAGAAACTAGATGTTGATTTTGATTATCATTTTGGGCATTATTTATAACTGCCAAAGATTTATTTGCATAACTTTTATCATTTTCATCATCTCGTGTTCTTTTACCACCAAACGGCTTCCTCAAACCTAAAATACCACTAGATTGAAAACTATTTGTATTTCCAGTATTATTCCCATCTGTAAATCCTATATTCCTTTCTGTACCATAATTATCACCAATGTTATTTGGATTTACAGCTCCCGGAAAAAAATTATTAACTCTTTTCCCTTGTTCTAATATTACATGTTCATTTTCTTTAAGTTTACCTAAATTTGCTTGATTAAGATGGCCCTGTGTCTGTTGAAGCTGATTATCATTCTGAACATGTTTTTGATTCAATTGGCGTTGTATATTAATTGTCTTAATATTACCATTAGTATCGGACCCTTCGGCATGTTGCTGTGTCTGGAAGCCTCCTTGACTGTTTAAATGTTGAAAATTCTGTTGTTCATGATAATGTTGTTGACTACCAGGGAAATTTCTGGGATTTGTTGGTCTATTAATCGTTGGTCTTCCTCCTCTTCCGTCTACTTCAGATGATGTATTTAAAGCATTTCCACTTGTATTTGAATTTGAATTTGGAACAGGAATTTGAGAACCTAATTTACGGAGTCCACCAGCAATTGGTAGCCTTGAGGCTAAACTAGGTCCAGGACCATTCCCACCTGACTGTAATTGTGGAGGTTGTAAACCAGACGGTTTATTCAAACGAAGCTTATTACCATCTGTCGCGTTACTTATGTCTCCATATTGTAATCCATCATTATTATTATTATTATTAGCATTAAATCTTGAATTTTTATTCTTAGGGGAAAAGTTGGGCCTTTTACTATTCAGGTTTCCTGATTGCTGGACCCTTTGCTGCATTTGTTGAAAATGTAAAAGAAGTGGCTGCTGTTGTTGTTGCTGTTGTTGTTGCTGTTGATGTTGCTGTTGATGTTGCTGTTGTTGTTGCTGTTGTTGTTGCTGTTGTTGTTGTTGTTGCTGTTGTTGTTGCGGATGCTGCGGATGCTGCTGTTGCTGATGTTGTTGATGTTGATACTGTTGATGTTGTAGATGTTGTTGTTTTTGTTGTTGTAGCTGCTGCTTTTGTTGCTGTTTCTGCTGATGCTTCTGTTGCTTTTGTTGGTGTTGCTGTTGTTGTTGCTGCGGCTGTGACTGCTTTAAATACTTCGCTTGATCTTGTGAATGTTGTAGTTGATTCAAATTCTGTTGCTGCTGTTGCTCATTTTGCTGTTGCAAATTTCGTGTTTGATGTGATTGATGCGATTGTTGTATTGGTTTTGCTTGCTGTGGTTGTTTTGTACTCTGTTGTTGTTGTTGCTGTAATTGCTGCGACTGTTGCGGTTGATTTTGGGACAAACTATGTTGCGGTTGTTGTAATGATTGTGAGACAGGTTGTGAATTGGATTGTGTCGTATGCTGTAATTGTGCATCTTGTTGTTTTAATTCATCATTTTGCTGCTGCGCATGCTGAATTGGTTGTTGTTGTGGTTGTTGTTGAATCGGCAACGGGTTAGAAATAGGACTTTGTATTGTTTGCTTAACAGAAGCTGATATCTGTCTCTCTAGCTCTGCTATTTTTTTTCGAAACATATCGCGTTCAGTTTCAGCTTTTTCGGCTTTTAAAGTTAAAAGTCTATTCCGCATTTCTCCCTCACGTCTAATATTTTCTGTAAGTTTTTTCTTTGCCGCTTCATATTCTTCATTCTTCTTATTAACTTCGTCGTCCATTTTCTTTTTAAACTCAGCATTAAGCTCATTCCTTATTGCTTCTACATCAACACCAGATGTATTCTCCAAAGTCAAAGAATTCTTTGAAGCTTCTAATTCCCATTGTTCTCTGGCCAATTCAATTTTTTCATTAATCTTTTCTTCAACAGCTTTAAGGATGCGACCTTCATTGTCTTGTTTCAATATTCTTAATTCTTCTTCAAGTTGTATTACCTCTTTACTTCCTGTCGTAGCATTAAGTGATTCTCCATTTGCTTGAGAATCTACAAGTTTCGTAGAAACGTCTAATAACTTCTCCTCTGCTTCTTGTTTGGCTTTTTTTAGTTCGTTAATTTCATTCGTCATTTCATCAACTTTCTGTTGAAGATCATTGCGCAATTCATTTATTTCATTTTCCGCAGAAAATACCTTATCAGACAAAATTTTATTTTCTTCTATTAGTTTTTCTTGTGCTTCAGTCTTTTCATTACCTCCTGTGACGGAATCTCCTGTCGGATTAATGTCTTGATTATTCTTTAATTCATTTAATTCAATTTCGCGTTTTTCCAAAGTAGACCTGAGCATAGTGAGTTCGCTCTCAGACTGTGCCAATTTTGTTAAACTTTCATTTTGAATCAAAACCAAAGAATCCAAATCAGCTTTAGACTTTTCATAAACACCACGTACTTGTTCAAGTTCATTTTTTAATGCATCAAGTTGTGGTACGTAATCTTCAGATTCTTCTTGTCGTTTACTCTGAGAAATTTGTAACTTTTGTATCTCAAGTTCTGCGGCTGCAACTTTCTCTTCCGAAGCCTTAACCTGTTTTTGCAAAAGACCAATTTCTTCTTTAAGCTGTCGTTTTTCCACGCCACGTGCTTTCAACTTATCTATTGACTCATTGTATAATTTGTCGTATTTCGCTTTTTGTGCTGCTAACTCATTATTAACTTCTTTAAATTTAACTAATAACTCATTCTTTTCCAAATCCAATTTAGACTGCGATTCCTCAGTGGATTTCAATGTAATACGCAATGATTCCAACTCACTTCGCAAATTATCTCTTTCTGTGGTAAGTTCCTTAATTAGCGTTAATTGTTTTTCAACTTCATCCTTCAAGCTTCTAAGTTCCTCGGGATCAATGCGATCGTGCTTTTGTAAAATCTGCTGAACACGACTCTTCCAGCTTTCATTGTCTTCTTGAATCAATTTTATTTGCTCTTCTTTTACTTGCAGCTCAGCATTAGCAGTGGCAACCTTTTCTTTTAATGGGTTTAGTTCCTGTTGAACTAGTTCTAATTCACTTTCCAATAAAGAAACACGCTGCGCACTACGTTGGTAGTCAGCCCGCAAAGCACTATTGCTTTCTCGGAGAATATTCATTTCATTTAATTGTTGAACTAATTTACGGTGCTCGACTAAAGATGCATTTTCAGACGTTTCTTTCTCTCTTAATTTTGCAATGGTAATTTGTGATTCTTCTAATGCCGCATTGTTATGTTCGAGTTTCTGTGTAATTCTTCTATTCTCTTGGATAGCGAGTTCATATTTACAGCTTAATATTTCTTGTTCTCGGCGTAAATAACTAACGACGTCTTGCAAATCATTTGAATGACTCATATCTTCAGTTTCCTCTGCACCAGCTCCTAATACTGATGAGCCTTTTTCATTTGCAGAAAAGCTGTGATCAGCCAACTTCGCTAAAGAAGATTTCGCACCTTCTACACGATTAACTTTATCACTGTACGCTTCAAATTGTTTATGAAGTATATTATTCTGCTTAATAAGGTCTTCACACCTACTACGTAGATCTTCTAATTCCTTTTCATATCTAGATTTTATATCATCCCAAGATGATTCTGAAACACTTTGTGTAAGTTTCAGTTGTTCAAATTGAGATTTATATGATCCTGATTCTTCTCGTAATGTGGCAACCTCTTTGCGTAATTCTTGTAACATAGAAGAGGTTTTAGCATGCTGCAAAATCTGATCATCATATCTTTCGTTGGCTTGATTAAGTAATTCCGTTTTATCATTGAGATTATTCTGAATACTTGTTATTCTTGTTTCCCAATTTTGCTCTAAATCTTTTAATTTTTTCACTTCTTTTTCTAATGCCTGTTTCTCTTTAATTATCGCGTCTCGCTTTTCTGTTTCCTCTAAAGATATTAAATCTAACTGGTCATTAGAAGTACGAAGCTTTTCTTGAGTTACAGATAAATTTTCTTTTAAGGACTTTAACTCTTCATCCTTCTTCTTAAGTGACTCTTCGCTAGATTTAACGTACTCGTCATGAGCATTATTCAAAGATTGTAAAGCATCTTCTGCTGCTGAAGCAATAGCTTTCAAATCTTCAATATGCAATTCAGCTTGTGCAATCTCTGATTTCTTCCGTGATAGTTCTGTCTGTAAATCAGATATTTCATCTGAAAGTCTTGCGATCTCTTGTTGATGATCATCGACTCCAGGAGCAGTTTTAAACATCTCGGCACGTTTATTAGCTGCATCTAATTGAGCTGAAATGTCATCAAGACGAAGCCTTGATTGATCTCTTTCTGTTTTAATAGTCGCAAGCTCTTCTCGTAATCCAGATAGTGATGTATTTTGAATATCAAGTTTTTCTTGGAAACTTTGTCTTTCGGTATACCTTTGCATTGTAAGAGTCTTAATTTCTTCTTGACTTTCATCATGCTTACTTCTTAAAGTTTCAAGATCTTTTTCTAACTTCTCAACTTGTGCATTTAATCTTCGTTTTGATTCTGTGTCAAGTTTTTCTCTTTCAGTTTCAGCATTTTGTAAATTAGATATCAAAAGATTAAGTTGACCACGCTCTTCCATTAAATTTTGATTATCTGTAGTGAGGCGCTTCTCAATTGAAGTCCATAAAGTCTTTTCTGCTTTGTAATTACTCAATTCTCCACGAAGACCGTCACTTATAGATTTGATTTCTATGAGCTCTTCAGTGACCTGTTGAGAGCGAGTATCAAGCCTTGCAGATTCAATTTGAATTTCTTCATTTCTTCTTTGCAATTCTTTGTTCTCTGTTTTATAGAGATCCAAATTAGACTGTAAATTCTTATACCGCTCATTTGCAAGCTCTAATTTATTGTTTGCTTTAGCAATGTTAATTTGTAGCTCTTGCACTTTTCCAGACAATGAAGATATTTGGTCGTTGAGCATCTTATGATTTATAGAAGTTTCCTGCTTGTAAGTCTCATATTCATCCTTAACTTCTTGAAGCTCCTTTGTCAACTCTGCTGACTTCTCAACTAGTTCCTTAGAATGAGCGAAAGATTCAGGACTACCATTTTCATCTTGACCATTATTAGAAATTATTTTACGGAAAATATCTCGCTCTCTTCTCAACGAATCCGCACGAGATTCCAAAGTAACCAATTTTTCTTTTAATGAATTTATAGTCTGTAATGCTTCGTTAACCGCGGCAGACTCAATGTTTTCTTGTTTTTTACGATATGCAATTTCTTCCTGCTCCATTTTTGCACCTAACTGTCGCGTTATTTTTAGCAGGTTTTCATTCTGTTTTTGAAGTTCTGCAACACTTTTAAATACTACAAGTCTTTGAGAAATCAAGTCATCTGTATCTGAAGCAACTTCTTTCTTATTGTCATCTAAAAAGATTTCCAATTTAGCTCTTTCAGCTTGAGTCAAAGGACCACCGTTTCCGTTGGTATATCCATCTAATTCGATCAATAATGATTGAACTTGTCGAGAAAGGTCATAAATTTGAGTGGAATATAAAGAATTATTTAGTTTCTCGTCATTCAAAGAAGCTTGTAAATATTTTGCTCTCTTATCGAGCTCTTCTCTTGCTTTCTCATTTTCTTCTAAAAGATGAGAAAGCTCCACAAATTGTGATTCCATTCGTTTCGCTTCCTGTCTCTCAGCTTGAATAATTGGAGCTCTATTTTCTAAATCTTCTATGAGCTCATCAAAATTCTTTTGCAAAGTGTCGCTTCTTTGTTTTTCAGTTTCCAGTTGTGCTTTGATTTTAATGTAATCGGAATATAACTGTGTAAGCGTTAAACCTTTCTTTTGAGCTTCAGAAATAATTTTTGCTGAAGGAGAAAATATTTCTACACCAGCTCTTGCAGTGCTTAAGGGAGTAGAAGGCATTTGTCCGCCTGGCGAAAATAAGCCTCCATTAAAACTCATCATATGCGGATCATCCGAAATAGAATTATTTAAATTTATATTTGAATTTAACGAGTTAATTGATTCTAATTCTGATTCAAGTTTTTGCAGTTGTGATTCGAGTTCTTGGGAACGACTTTCAGATTTATCAGCAGCGGTTTTCCATTTTGAAGCTTCATCAGCAGCTTTTTCCTGTTCTATTTGAAGAAGTTTCTCAACTTCAACTATGCGAGCCTTTGCATCTTTGGCTGAACGTTCCCAAAGATCACTCAAGCGTCTTTGTGAGGCCATTTCGCTTTTAAAGTTTTCTTCAGCAACTACTTGTGCTTCTTGAAGATCTTTTATTTTAACTAATGCAGTATCAAGTTTTGCGTTTGCTTCTGAATATTTTTCTTTGGTCGATTCTAAAGATTTCTTCGTTGCTCTTAAATCAGAAAGAGTAGCATCATATTTACCTTGAAGATCTGACAAGGCGGCAGTTTTTTCTCTTCTAAAGGAGTTAAAATCATTTGATTTTTTTTCTAGCTCATCATTAAGCCATTTATTATTTTCTTTCAATAAATCTATTTCTTGTGTTAAAGTTTGCTCTTTGAATTTTATTGATAATTGCAAAGCTTCGTATTGATGAACTTTATTTTCTAAGCTGATTATAACTTTACGATTTTCCTTACTTGAGTTTCTTATTCCATCCAATTCTGATCTGAGTGAAACAATTTCATTTGACCTTTGATCGATAGTTTCTAGAAATTGTCTTTTTTCGATTTCCAATAAATTAATTTTTCCATTTAGTTTAATTGTAACTTCATCGAATGTAGCTTTTTCAGATTTAGATAAGGAAACTTCTTTATCCATTTGAGATTTTTGAGATTGGCAAGAAATCAAATCTTTACGAAGTTGTTGATTTTCAGTAACAACAGATTGCAATTGATTTTTTAAAGATGTAATACGATTTTGAGAAGAATGTATTTCCTGTTCGAAAAATATAGATGAGTTCAAATTTTCGGCTTTCAATGAATCGAATTCCTTTATTTTAGTTTGCAACGCGGATAAAACATCGTTTGTTAAAGAGTTAAAAACAGTGGAATTCAAGTTAAAAAAAGTTGCCAATTGGCTTTGATTTGGTTTATTATTATTCTTATTCGAACTCGATTGATTCAAATTTTCATGAGTAGATTGAGTATTTTGCTCTGAAACATTCTGCTGTGACAATGAAGTATTGGTTTCGTTATCTTCTTTAGGATTTAAACTATTTTCTGTATTGTTTTCTTGTTCTTTGGTAGCGTCAACAGTTGGTTCTTGTACAGGATCAGTATTTAAATTAATAGGTGTTTTACTCGATTCTGCTGCTTCATTGGATAATGAAGAATCAACTGTGGAAACATGATTGGCTGGCAAGTGTGAATTTTCTGTGCTAGAATTTTCAATGTTTTCCATGTCAATATCGGTTTCCACACTGTCTTCGATTTTATTTCCTGGTTCCTTTTCTACTAAGTTAGTGTTTTCGTTGTTTGAATCAATGCTTTTTTTTTCAGTAACATTGATACTTTCATTGATATTAACTATATTACTAGCATTTTCTAAAACTTTTTCAGAATGTGCTTCAAATGCTGTAATATTTTTATTTAATATGTTTATAATATTAAAGTTTTCATTTTTTTTTTCCTCGTTTTCTTCTGTAGTGATTTTTTCTTCTTTTTCGGACATTTTCAAGAGATATCAAAATCAAATTTAACTTTTGTGGAAAGTCAAAGGAAAATGAAGAGAAGAGTAGAATGGATACCAAAGGTAAAAGGGAAAAGAAAAATGGTTAAAATTAAACTGGAATTAAAATGGAATTAAATTAATTAAATTAAAATTAAAAAAAATTAAAAAAAAAAAAATAATTATTACCAAAACTAAAAAAATCGATAAAAATTGCACATAGGATAGACAAAACAATCAGTATTTGACAAAATAACAATTAGTAATTACTTGTAAGAGTAATAAGTATGAAATGATATAATAAATAAAATAAAAAAAATATTAAAATTAAAAATAAAAATAAAAATGAAAAAATATTAATACAATTAGTAAAATAAAATCAATAAATAAACAATGAAAACAAATCAAAACAAAATAAATAAAACAATATTCAGTCTCGTAACTATGCAAAGGAAATATTCACACAATATAGTCAAAGTCTGACTTTGCAGCACTGTTATATTTATAAAATACAAAAAAAATTCCTATAAGCGTTTATTTTTATATGCTTAGTTTTGTTTTGTTTTAATTTAATTTTCTGTTCTAAATATATTCCAGCTATTTTTTCAAATATACGCTATATATTTAGTTAGAAATTATCAACTGATTGTTACTGTCTGTTTATATTTATTGTCTCTTTATAAAAATCTAATATGAAATTGGCTGGTTGCTGCCGATTTAGTGTTGTTATGGAATAATTTCTTAATATTATGTGGCGCTTACCCTTCTGCCATAGCAATGTAAACAACTTGTGTAAGAATACTACATCACGTGCACTTATCACGTGGACACGTCACGTGATCTTTATAATAGATGAGCTAAGCAATGTAGGAAGCTTACTGTGATACGGGAGATGGACTAGGACGCATCATAAGAAACATGATACAACTATACAATATGTATGACAAGCTCAGTGATACGAGCATCTACGTAGAATATAAATAAGCACAA
>JAJLXO010000494.1:0-10753 GCA_030571375.1 Botryozyma mucatilis | reverse complement strand
CGAAGTAGACGATTTCTCTACTTTTTTGGTTGCTAGGTAGTCCAGTTCGGCGGGGAAGGAGTGGGGATTATGAGAAAAAAGACTAACAAATGATTGGGGATTATTATCCTCTGTCGGGGATGTTTTAAAAATATTGGGGATTAGCATTTTTTTACTATGAGCCGTCCCCAGGGAATTTTGGATTTTCGTCTGGTAGTGTGTATAAAGTTTTCCAATTTAATCATTTGTATAAATAAAATAAAATAAAATAAAATAAAAGCCATTTTGCCACCTTGACAACGGATTACGTTTCCCTATATCAGACATTTAAAAATCCAATATTTTAGCTAATAATTTCTTATATATTATTAATTAATTGGCATTTATGATTAAAATATATGGTTTTGTATAGCAACCAACCAAAGTTAAATAATCAGTAAAATAATACTAATAAAATAAGAAAATAATGTTAAATAAGATAAATAAATAAATAAATAAACATAATAGAATAGAGTAAAAATAAAGAAAATAAGGGAAGTAAATAGCAATACAAAAAAAAAAAAAAAATAAATAAATAAATAAAATTAATTAGGTTAATAATAAATAATAATAATAATAAAAAATTAATTTATTTATTTTGAATTTATTATTTAAGACCGCATTTTGTTGTAATGTTTACAAAAAAAAAAAACTTTATTTAAAAACAGAGAAATACATTTAAAAGCATACTTTTCTTTTTTTGTATAGACGTTTTTTTGTTTTTGTTATATTTTATAAAATAATTTTATAATTGCTATAGCTGTAAGTTTTTGTTGCTCTTTTCTTTTTTTTAAGTTTATAATTTATTTATATATATTGTAATGTCCTTTCATATTTTTTACTTATTTTATGTTTACTAACGATTAGATAATTAAAATTGCTAATTGATAATTAGCTAAATCATTTTATTATCATGTATTCTGGAAATCCCGGAGGAATTAATGGTGGTGGATCCTATCAACCCAATTTAAATTACCCACCACAGCAACAACAACAACAACCTCAAAACCAAACATCAAATGATCCTTTATATCAATCTATTTATCCTTCTTATGTATCTAATCCAAATAATCAATATTCTAATGCAACTCCATCTTATTTGTTACAGCAACAAACACAACCACAACCGCAACCACAAATGTTGCCTCAACCTACTGGCTATTTCGCAAATATTGGTTCGAATTCTAATGCCGGAACTCCTAATATTTCTACATTAGGTACGAATGTTTATCCTTTATCAAATAATTATTCATCTGGATCAAATTTAATTTCCCAACCAACTTTAGCTTCTTCAACTATTCCTATTACTCAACAGCAGCCAATATCTGAAAGACAAAAGAGACTTGAAAAAAGACATATTGCAATTCCAAATGATCGTCTTTCTTTTATAACCGCTGATGATCAAGCCAAATATGAAAAATTATTTGAAGCAACTGTAGGATCAGAGATTGCCATGTCTGGTGAAAAAGCTAGACTTATTCTTGTTAAATCAAATCTCTCTGATTTACTATTAGCTGAAATATGGAAATTAGCTGATACAACAAAATCAGGTGCCTTGCTTTTTCCAGAGTTTGCTCTTGCAATGTATCTAGTTAACTTAGTTTTAAATGGTAAGGGACTTCCGAAATCGCTTCCAGTTTCAGTTAAAAATGAAGTTTCTGGCTTAGTAGATCGTATTAGTTTTTCAATTGCTGAAGAAAGTTCTTCTACACAGTTACGTTCTAATGTTCCTGATTTTGCTGGTGCTAGATCAGGTGTAAATGCGCAACTAAACTCTACTGAAACTACTAGCAATTTATCAACTTCCTCTTACTCTGGCTATAATCAGCCCTTAACTAGCCCAACGGTTGTCGATTTATCTCATTCTTTAAATCCCTTGTCAGGAATATCTGGATTCCCATCACAGCCGCAAAATAATCAAGTAAATTTACAATCGCAGCCTACTGGTTTACCTGGAACTATGCTTTCACAACAAACTGGAATTCAATCTCAACCCACTAGCTTTCAGCCTCAGCCAACAGGAATTCTATCACAGCCCACTGGTTTTCAACCTCAGCAAACTGGTTTTCAACCACAACAAACTGGGATTCAACCTCAACCAACTGGTTTTCAACCTCAATCAATAGGAATTCAACCCCAGCCTACGGGTTTTCAACCTCAACCGACAGGAATTCAGTCACAGCCTACAGGCTTTCAACCTCAAAAAACTGGCTATTCAGATCCTTCAAATTCGTCTGTTTACTCTTCTTTATCTTTAAAACCTCAACCAACCGGAATTCCTGGTCAATGGGGATTCATCAACGCCCCATCATCTGGTTTACCTGGTATCGAAGCATTACAAGCTAGGCTTATGCCTCAAACTGGTAGCAAAAATTTTACAACATTAGGATTAGAAGGTAATGCTTCGATTCCTTGGGCAATCACAAAACAAGAAAAGTCGATTTATGATAACATATTTGAAGCATGGGATGGTCTTGGCAAAGGCTTCATTTCAGGACCTACCGCAATTGAAATTTTTGGTCAAAGTGGCCTGCCACGATCAGATCTTGAAACAATTTGGGCCTTATCTGACCCTTCAAATAGGGGTAAATTAAATAAAGATGAATTTGCTGTAGCGATGCATCTTGTTTACCGCAAGCTTAATGGCTATGCAATTCCTTCTCAATTACCTCCTGAACTTATTCCTCCTTCCCAACGTAATATTTCGGATACGTTAAATCAGGTGAAATCTTATTTGAAAAATGATTCTGGAAAACTCAAGCCACAGGCCACGGGGTCTGTGTCTTATTTAAAGTCTCGATCTTTTAAGTCTTCATTTAATGATCCAAACCGTAAGGATGGGACTGTATATAAGCATGATGATGACGCAGAAACGTATGTTTCCAGTGTAAGACATAAGTCAAAAATGGAAAAATCTGAATCACAAAATGACTCTTCAAATTTTTCGGCTTCATTTTCTTCGTTAGAAAAATTAAGAAAAGAGATAAAAGAAAAAAAAATTTTACTTGATGCAATAGATGCCGAAGATGAAAATCTTGACAGTGAAAATCTTGCCTTAGAACGTCGTGACAGGTCAGAAATTGATGATCTCAAGCGACGAATTCGTAATATTCAATCTGACATAAGCAATCATCCGAATGCAAGTGAATTTTATAATTCAAATACGAATTCTTTGGATGAAAAAGCTTCTTTACGTCGTCAACTTTTTTCTTTGACTGATAAACTTGCAGAAATTTCTTCCAATGTTCGTCGTACTGAAGAAGATATTTCTTCTCGATCAGAAGAATTATTCAAATTACGTGATGCAAAGCTCCATCCAGGTTCTTCCCCTATTATTGGAACTGGTGTTAATGGAGAAGTTACGGATTCGGATCGTAGAAAAGCTAAATCGCGTGCTCTTTTACAATCTCGGATGGCAGCGCTTACTGGAAAGCAGTTACCTAATGATGGTGATGATGGAACAGATGCGCAAATGAGACTCGAACAAGAATTAAAGTCAATTCATAGTGTGAAAGACAGAAACGAAGAGGTTATAAAAGAAATAGAAGAAACTATATACGAGATTCGTGATAGACTTGAGCAAGTCTTAAAAGAAGATAGCTCAGAGTCAAATAACGTTCGTGACAAATTAAGATGGGAAGATGGTGTTGATGTAGAAAATGAAGTAAAGGATTTTATAAAAGACCTGAACTCTACGTACAAAAAATCTTTGCCTTCTAAAAAACCTGAAGGCTTTACCAATTTTAATTCACGAGATGAAAGGAAAGATAGCACAAATTTTAATTCTTCATATGGAAAAGACCGCGAATCTAACAAAGAATCATTTAAACCCAGTGTTTCAACATCAACTTCAGAAAACAAAGAAACTGGCTCTTATAATAAATTTAAAACTGCCGAGGAAAGAGCTGCTTGGATTAAATCAGAAGCAGAGAGAAGAATGAATGAAAGATTGGAAGCCTTGGGAATATCAAAACCACAACCTAAGAAATTATCCTATGGATCACCACCTGAAATTCCAAACAAATCTGCGGTTAGCCAATCTACTTCTAATCATTCTTCATCTAATCAATCGTTCAATGATTCATCTGTTTCAACAAATAAGAATTTAGCAAAAAATGAGACTACATCTAAAGAGGGAAAACAGCAATTACGTATACCAGTTAATGCATCTTCAGTTAATCAGCCTAAAGCACAATCTCCAGTCCTTTCCGATGAAGAATCTGAAGTGCCCTCTGATGATGAGTCTGATGATGAGCTAAAGAAGGAGGAAGAAAGACTTGCACAGATGAAGAAAGAGCAAGAGGAAAGATTAATGAAATTACAGGCTCGAGTTGACTTGGATAGGAAACAAAAAGCAAAAAAAGCACAAGAAGCTGATCGAAAAGCTAAAGAAAGAGAAAAAAGATTAGCTGCTTTACGAGCTGAACTAGAAGCACAAAAAGCTGCCGAGGAAGAGCTTCTGCGTGAAGATGCTAAATTAAGAAGTGAGAAAGAAGCAAAATCTCATACAGTATCATCAGAATCTAATCCACCTCCAACAACGTCATCAGGTTCTACTATTGATTCTAATAAACAGCCAGCTCCTTCAACTTCTCAACAACGTGAGGAGAGGCCACATTCAGGATACAATCCATTTTTGCAACAGTCAAACACTAATTCAAACGCCCAATCAGTCAATAGAACCGAAAATTCTACAAAGTCTGAAAATACTATGAAATCTGAAAATGCTGCAAAAGATTATAATCCATTCATGAGACCACATACTAGTACAACTAGTTCTTCTAAACGTGAAGAAATTGGAATGGATGCTAATGAAGCTGCTTCTCAAAGAGCGAAACAACGTGGGGTGGCTACTTCAAATGATGATGGATGGGGTGATGAAGCAAATAGCTCTGGTGATGAGTCTTCAGATGCTGATGATGACTCAAGAAATCCTGCACATCTTGCCTCTTTACTTTTTGGAAGTATGGCAATGGGAAAATCTTCTGCTGTTCCGATTGATTCTTTTTCGTCTACTACTGAGTCGCAAAAGCCTGTTTCTAATACTTTTTCTAAAACTCCTGTACCTGCATCAACCCAGGATACGATGCCTCACGCTTCTCTTGATGTTAATTCAAATTCTAATGCAAAAAGTTTTGATTCGAATTATTATAATAATGAAGGTAATCATGATACAAGTGATAGTTATGACATGAATAGAAGAAAGTCTTCACCTTCATTTACAGACTCGGATTTTTCTGATCAATATGAGGATGCTGGTGATAATGAATCAATTGAGAATAGCAATACAGAAAAGGCTCTTCCTCCACCTCCTCCTCCTAATAATGAACCGCCATTACCACCACCAGGATATTCAGTTTCTCCTACTCCTCCTTTTTCTGCTCCTCCTCCTCCTCCACCACCCCCTCCTTCTGCTCCACCTGCCCCACCTGCACCACCTCTTCCTTTTGGTGCTCCTGCACCTAAAAAAGGACCTTCTGCAGATGAATTACCAAACGCTCCTCCTGAAGATATGGCGGATAGAGGAGCATTGTTATCACAAATCAGACAGGGGGCTAGGTTAAAAAAAACAAAAACGGTTGATAAGAGTAAACCAAATGCTGGAAATGTTCTTTAATTTAAAATATATTTAACTATATATATATATATATATATATGTATATACAATATGTTTGTTTTTATTTTACATGTTTGTTATTAAATTGTTTTTTTTTTTTTGTTAATCTGATTATTTATTTAAGTTTTGGAATCTAAATTTTAAGTTGATACGTGTTAATTATTTTGAGTTTATTTTAAAACTTATGAAATGATATAAAAAAAAATTTCAAGTTTGTAGTCAGAATACGAAAATTGAAAAATGAGACAAATTTTAATATTACATAGGTTATCTACAATATCGTGTTTACGGAATGTGCTTTACGAAATATCAAAAAACATTATCATTATATATTATTTAAACAAAATAAAAAAAACATCACAGTTTTAAAAAAACTCGCCCATGTTCTCCTCTTGTTGTGCCCTTTCTTCTTCTTCATTTGCAACTTTTCGTATTTCCCATTCACGAATAAAGTGTGATTCAATTTGTGCAAACTGTTTTATTATAGCAACAGCAGCATTTTTTAAAGCTTCTCGAGGATCGTAGCCATCTTCGGTTTGTACACGCAAAGTAAAAGTTGCAAATAAAGGATGATCGATTTTGTAGGCTGAAAATATTACACGCTTATCCAGTAATAACTGACATTTTATTAAATTTGCTAGTGTGTGATCTTCTTTTACGAATTTTATAATAGCGGCATTTGGTAAACGACCATCTGGGGCAAATTTCAGTCTAAAAATAAAAATAAAAATAAGCAATTAATTATGTAAGATCATAAATAAAATAATAGTTAGATTTCCAATCAATTAAACCTATAATTATGTATCTACTATGTTTTACAATATGTATATAATATATATATATATATATAATTCGCTACGAATTTACTCACTTTTGCACGCCATCTGGCATTAAATATAATTCAAAACGATCTGGGGCATTCATATTGATCTATTATGTTATATGCTTATTATATAAAAAAGTTAATAACTATTAATGAACAAATCTTCTATCTATAGATAAAAGGCATGTTAGGATTCCTTTACTCTGTTATACTTTTCCATAGCAACCAATTTGAATTAATTAAACAGCAAGTTTTAAAAGGTACACTAAGTGTTTCCGAAAGGAGTTTAATTAAAATTTTAATAGTATATATATATTATGTAAAAAACATTCTAAATATATATACAATCAATATAATTAGATATTACTATTTAAATCTATGGAAAAAAAAAAAAAAATAAAATAAAAGTAAAAAAAAACCTAACGTTTTATAATTTAATCACTTTAAGAGAAAACTTTTTAAAACTTGTGATATTTAGTATGTACTTGTGGAGCAGATGTTAATTAATGGCATAAATTTTTAAGAGCTTCTAGCAAAATATATAATTTCCTTACTATGGAAACCAGTTTGACACTTTTGGGAACGCTGCTGCAGAAATAAATTAGAAATTTATAATAATAGCAGACTTGAGAAATGAAAACAATTATCTCAATGTTTATTTTTTATATTTTTTAATATAAAAAGTTTCTGTACTGATTTTTTTTATTGACCTATAATTATTGAATAGAATTCTTTGGGTTTCTTTATATTTTTCTTGTAAGATCATACCTTTATGTACAATTATAAATAATTCTAATTAAAGATAATATATTTGTCATATATAATATAAATATGTGAAAAAACGTAAAAAATGCATTGCGATGCCAATCCTTCTAATTCAAAACTGTTCAAAAACTAAATTAAATAAATAAATTTAAAGTATAATATAATATAATATAATATACGAAAGACATAATGTAAAAATAAGTTGTAGATAAATCATAAAGTAGAAAAATAATAACAGTAAATAAAATAAATAAAATAAAATAAAATAAAATATTACAAAAGAATTCATAAAAAGTAAAAATAAAAAGTTAGTAACTAATTACTCCTGATCATAAGCTGAAGAATCAACTTTTATTGAAATGTCAGTGTAATTAGCATTATTCTCAAGTTCTAAGCCATTTTCGTTAGCTAAATGTAATAAGCAGATAAAACAAAAACTCGTAGATATATCTTTTATGCTTTCTTTTGAATATTTGTCATGTAAAGTGTCAACTACCTTTGTAAACTTTAATTGCCTATCTTCATTCGGTTTAAGCCGCTTTCCAGAACTTAATGTTTTAATTTCATTATCAAATTTTAATGAACTCCATATGCTGTCCTTAAGTCTTTTAACGTCAACTTTCTTTGCTGATTTAGCATAATTAACATATTCTGTTTTACGACGATGTAATAATCCTTGTGCGAGCAATTGACTGCCAAAACCTAATTTATCAGGGTCACTGGAATCTGCATCTTCATTAAAATCATTCTCTAGAACAGGAGGACTTATAATATTACTTGAAAATTCGCCCAAGTTGGCTTGATTAGAAATTGTAGGAGGAATTTCATTTGTTATATCATTATTATCATTGGCTTCATCAAAAAAATTGGCATCATAATTAGCCATGTTTGCATCATTCATTTCCAATGGATCAATTTTTTTATTAGCAGCAACAGAAGCCCAGGCGAGTTGTTCTTCTAAATCTTCTCCGTCATTATTTCCTGCCAAGAAATTTTCTTCATTATTTATACTATTATTTTGAAAAAAGCCAAAGTTACTTCTGCAAGATAAGATTGACACATTGGGTTTAAGAAATAAGTGAGTTAACTGTTTCGAATTAAAATGTTTATCATCAGGGAGAAGATTCCGATTAGGAGTTTTCTGTTGGTTTTTAGGTAAATTAACCAATGATCCACCAGACACGAATAAAGTAGCTGGATCAATTGGTTGAGCAAAAAAATCAATTTGATAAATTTCTTTTTGTTTACGTTTCTTTTTAGAATTCTGTTGATTTCCACCTTGTTCGTTCTGATCCCCATTTAAAAATTGAGATGTCAATTTTCGAATTTTCCAATGTTGCGGTCCTGCCCAACTTCTTTTCATCGTTTCATCAAAATATGAAAATATATCGTTAGTGTTTTGAGATGGTCCTGAGCCATTAACACCTTTCTCATTTGGAAGATCATTTTCTGTATCAATAGACTCAGGAGCAGGAGTTGAAGTGATAATTCGATTATTAACAGCGTCTGCCCCCCAATCATTTTGATTCACTTGATCATCAAAATCTGGATTTTCAATTAATGGGATATTTAAATTTCTTTCATCATTATCTAAATCATTTAGTACATCATCATTGCCCATAGGGAAATAATCATTTTCTTGGTTTTCATTAACAAGATTAGAAGCCTCTGAAACTTGTGAAAAGTTAGGTAGATCTATTTTTGTGTTTGGTGAAAAATCAAAATTTTTTAAGGATGGACATACTTCTAGTGATGATAAAACGTTTAGATTTGGAAAGTATCTATCTTTCAAAGAATGGATACGTAAAGATAGTTTTGAAGGTGTTTGCGATGATGAAAAATTTTGCTGTGTTTGTGTTTGTGTTTGTGTTTGTGTTTGTTTTTGGGATTGGGTATCTATTTCCATTCGATTTTCTCGCACATTTTCATTTTCATTATCATTGTCAACTTCCATCTCAACTTCCATTTCAATATCTTTATCGGTAAATTTATCATCTCCATTAGCATCAATATTTTCTTCTTCTTCTTCATCATAATCATCAAATACTGTTTCGTTTGCATCAAAAACAATTCGACCTTCATTATCTATTGAAAGATGATTAAGAAGTAAGCCTTTTGCTCCACCTTCATCAAATTCAGCAGAAGTTTTTTGGAATAAAGGATCAACAGAAAATTCTAAATCAAATTTTTTTGCTTTTATTTGTGAAAAATCAGAAACTAATGTATTTTCATATCTATGTGATCGTTTCTTTTTTTTTTTTGGATCACCATTTTCACCATTTTCTCCTCCTTCTCCTCCTTCTTCTACTTCTTCCCCTTCTTCTCCTTCTTCTCCATCTTCTTGATTATCTTTATCTTTATTTTTGTCATAATTTTCTGACGCAACTGCTCCATCAGCTAAACCACTTAAAAGCTTACCAGTTTCTGAGGCAACAGAATCTATCCTAGAAGAATATATTTTAACACAACCATCAAGTGTACATGAAGCTTTTTTAAAATTAATACCATCCCCTTCTCTTAATAATGAAAGATCATGAAAATAATCTATTAAAGCAAAATTCCATGAATTTGAAGCATTAATTTTATTATCTGTTGCCATTTTCATCCATTCTTCAAAATTCGCTAATATCGGTGCCTTTGATTCCTCCATGATGAACTGATGATCTCTTCTCAATTATTTTTATTTATTATAAGAATGACAATTAGTAGAATAAATTATATTATATTATATTATATTATATTATATTATATTATATTATATTCGCTACAAATGATGATTATTCTTTCCTAAGTCAAATTCTCATTAATATAGCATATTATCTGTAGATTATTTATTTATTTATTTGATTAATTACTTAATTATTCAAACCGTATTTATTTATATATATTTTCTACTTTTTAACTATTTATTATTTTTCTTTTTCTTTTTCGTTTATTTGTTTATTTGTTTATTTTCCTTTTTCCCATTGTGGGAAATACTAAATTTCAGTCAGTCACATAGTTACGATAATATTGTTAAAAATCAACTATAAATAAATATCTAAAAATGATAAATTTTAAAAATAATCGATGTTTGAATGTTTTTTGTTTTTTATTTATACTATATAATTTACTAATTAATACTTTATGTATTAGATAACATTTGTTGGTTAATTTTTTTTATATTTTGATTCCGAATATTTATAAATTTACTTTTATAAGATAATAATAATAATAATAATATATGCAATATAAATATACACAATGATAATAATATAATAATATAATAATATAATAATATAATAATATAATAATATAATAATATAATAACACAATAATAATATAATAACACAATAATATAATAACACAATAATAATATAATAACACAATAATAATATAATAACACAATAATAATATAATAACACAATAATAATATAATAACACAATAATAATATAATAACACAATAATAATATAATAACACAATAATAATATAATAACACAATAATAATATAATAACACAATAATAATATAATAACACAATAATAATATA
>JAJLXO010000493.1:0-10754 GCA_030571375.1 Botryozyma mucatilis | reverse complement strand
ACTATATTATATTATTATTATTATTATTATTTGTAATTATATTTTATTATTATATTATATGCTATATTATATGCTATATTATATTATATTATATTATATTATATTATATTATATTATATTATATTATTTATATTATATTATTTATATTATATTATTTATATTATTTATATTATTTATATTATATAGTATATATTTTATTATACTATATTACATTATATACGAAGTATATAATGTAATATAATTTATTATTATTATCGCGTAATACGCGTCTTTGTTTACTTTTTCATCCCTTTTTTCCTTTTTTGTTGTTATTTTCCTTCTCCAAGTCAATTTCTCATCATTTATTTGTTTACTTGTTTATTTAGCATATATTTAGCATTTATTTTATTTATTTATTTACGCATTTATTTATTTATTTAGCATTTATTTATTTAGCATTTATTTATTTACACGCATTTATTTATTTATTTACCTATCTTCATTAGGAAAATTTTAGCGTCTTTTGCTTACTTTTGTCCTTTTTTGGCTTGTTTATTTGTTCCATGAGGTTCTATTAAGTTCCATTATATTTTATTTTAATTATTTATTATTTTTATTATTTTCATATTTACCCCTCTTTTCCCCCCTATAAATACTAACGTTTAGAACTCACACTCAAAATTATCTTCAAACAAATGGTCTGGACTCAGAACTACAAGAATTAGTGAAATTCTCGGTGGAAGTCTTAAATCAACTTTTGATAGAGAAACTGTTACTTATACTGCTCAATTTCCAGTAAATTCTATAAATTATTTCTTTGAAAATTTTTATGATAGTGTTTTAAATCCTAATTTTGATAATTTTGAAATTCCTGAAATTGTTGCTCCTCTTGTTAATTTAGATATTAAAAAACAGTTAAATAATCCAATCTTTATTGCTCTTGAAGGTCTTCATTCTGCTGTTTATAGACATCAAGGTCTTGGTGCTCCACTTCTTTTTAATCCAAAAACTGATACTGTTTCATCTGAAGCACTTAAAGATTTTCATAAAAAAGTTTTTACTCCTTCATCACTTTTCATAGCTGCTACTGATATTTCTCCTTCTTCTCTTACCTCTGTAGCTAAATCTTCTGGTTTTACTTTTACTACTGATTCTCATTCTCATTCATCATCTTCTTCATCATCGTCAGTTAAAACTTTCTCTGGTGAATATAGAAATGTTTCTAATGCTGGTTCTGTTGCTGTAATTGGTTTCCCTGTTTCTTCTTCACCAGAAGCTGCTGTTGTTGCCACTGCTTTAGGAGATTCTTCTATTGAACCTTCTATTAAATGGTCAAATGGTTTATCTAAACTTGCTGAACTTAATAAATCACCAACAAACCTCTCTGCCGGTTTCCTTCCTTATGAAGGTTCAGGTCTTTTATATGTTGCAGTATCTTCACCCAATGTTACTGATGCTGCTTCAGAAGCTGTTTCAAGCTCTCTCTTAAATATTGTACAATCCCTTAAATCTTTATCTTTTACTGATGAAGAACTTAAGAGAGCTATTGCAAAAGTTAAACTTAATTCTGCTCTTAAATCAGAACTTTCAACTAATATTACTTCCCAAGCTGCTAAAAAGGCTTTAAATATCCCAACTCTTACTCCTTCCTCATTCTCAAAGGTTACTCCTGCATCAACAAGATCTTTCCTTTCTGATCTTAAATCTGTTAAACCTTCTCTTTCTGTAGTTGGTAACCAACACCGTCTCCCATATTTGGAAGAACTTGGTTTTTAATTTTTTTTTTTTTAAAAAAAAAAAAATAAAAATAAAAACAAATAAACAATAAATAAATATATGTATATATAAATAAACAAATATATAGACATATATATAAATATTAATTATTATTAAATTATAGAAATTTTAATCAATATATTTATTATATTTACTACACATATACAAGTTTATTTTATTAAATTAAAAAAAAAAAAATACACAAATACATAAAACTTTGATTTTTATTCGTCATAACTTTGACAAATTAAATCCTCTATAATAAGGATGAACACCTTTAGTTCGAATTTCCATTTTAACTTTTGGACTCTTAATTTCAACTCCAACAAGTTTTTCTTTTATAAAAGTTTGCAACGTTTTACTTGCAACTTGAGCAGTTATTATAGAATGAAATAATGAATTATAAATTAAATCATTAAATCCCAACATTTCACAATCAGACTTATAACCTATTAGACCAAACAATGAAACCGTTTCTTTTTTAAATGATTTTAAACTTTGCTGACACTCAATAGCTTTATTATCAATAAGTTTAAATCTTGTTTCCAAATCCAATTTTTCAACAATCCTTTTACCAAGTCCTTCTTCCCCTTCATTAAGATCATTTTTATAAGCATTTTTCAATGTATCTAACGGAGGTAGTGGAGGCATACCAACAGATAAAAATGGTTTCATTCTTAATCCATAAACTAAATCCAAGTTTGTAAATTCTAATTTTGGTTTATCTTTTATCAAATTTAAAGTCTCAAACATTTCACATAACTGTGCATATAAAATATCCAAATTATAATACAATGTAGATTCTTTAATATGATAATCTATTAATGCTTTTGAATATTTGTAGAAGAAAGAATTTGTATCAAAATTATTACCAGATTTTAATTGAGCCAAAGCAACTTTGTCGTAGAGTTTATAATTTAAAACTAACTTTATATTATTAACGCATTCAGTTCTTTGTCTATCAAGATATGCTGCATATCTATACAATGCTGAATATTCCCAAGAATCATACAATTCAAGTTCAAATCCTGTTATTAAAGTTTGTGCCATAAGTCCAGTTTTTCTAAATAAAATATAATTTGATAGGCAAAGAACCGATTGAGAAACAGGTGAATTTTGTGGATTATTTGAACCATTTAATTCTTTCATTAAAAAATCATATTCAAATGTATTTTCTTCAGCGTGCAAACTATCCCAATCTATAATACAATGACCTACATTTTCTCGTTGTATACATCTATTGTGGAATAAAGTTGAAATTAAATTTTCAAAACACATCACTAACCTTTCTTGGAAGGATGTTGCCATAAGATCTAGTTTTTTAGATTCTTTATTAACTTTAGATGAAAGGATATATTTAAATTTTTTAAGACAATTTGGATCATTCTGAAGAATAGTTTTTAATAACAGATTGTCATTGTTATTGTTATTTTTATTGTCATTTTGTGTATTCTTTGTGTTGATATTATTATTTGCAAATGATTCTTCACCAAGGAAAACTGCAGATTCAGTATCTCGTGATACATCACATAAATCACCAAATGCTGATAATGCAGTTGTGATATTTATATGTAACACAGGTTTTATTAAAGGAGATCTAGGTATATGAGTAAAAGTTTCAGTTGCAATTGAAAATTCTGACAATGTAAATTTCAATAAGAAAAATATTGGTAGTGGAGTTTTAAGATTTTTTAATTCTAAAGAAATTTTTGCAATTCGAAGTAGATCTTTAAAAAATTGAGTAATAATTTCAATTGATTTTTTCAAGCCAGAAAGTGGAATTGGATCTCTAAATGGGGCCCGAGTTTCTAAAATTCTTTGTGAATATATTGAAAAATCATTATCTTGTTGATCTATATTTAATTCTAAATCGTGATTAAAAATGAAGTTTAAATTGTTTATAGAAAGTGAAATTTCATTTTGGAAATCTGATAATTTGTTTAAAGAAGCAAGAAATTTTAAGGAATTGTATCTAAATTGTAAGTGATTTAAAATGTTATTTTTTACATTATCTTTTTTTGTATTGTTATCATTTTCAACATAATCAATTGCCTTTTGAAGAATATTCATGATTTGATCAATTGGATTTTTATCTACCGGATGTTCAAATAAAAACAGGGAACAAGCACTAGAGTTCATGTCTTCATCTTCATGAGTAAAGCCTATTGCAGATTCATTTAAAAATAAACGTCTATAAATAGTTACAGACATTAGTAAAGATAAAATATAAGCACGTAAAACCAAATGAAGATATTCATTATTTTCCTTATTATCATTATCATTATCATTATCATTAGTTATCGTAGTAGAAATAAAATTACAAGATGAAACAGTTGAAGAATTTTGATACTGTAACAAGAGATGCATTAAATATCTGGAGCAAAATAAGGTTTGCAAAAGTGAATGACCTTGAAGCCATGATGATTCATATTGGAAAAGAATATTTATATGATTTAATACTTGTTCAGGGGATTTGTATGCAGAATATAAGAATTTTTCTGGACAAGGAAGCATACCTGTATCCATTTTTGTGTCAGTAATCTGTATGTGAGTAAAGTGTTTTTATATTTGTTATATAAAGAACCCACCTGTAAGGCATTAACGGCGTCAAATAAGCCAAATGCTTTTGATTTTACCAATTCACCAGGTTTTAGTTCTAAAAGTTAGAATTTCATTAATACATGATAGAAATTATTTATATAAATGCAAATATGTAAATATAGATAATCATATAGATTCGTATGTAAATTATTATACAAACCTATATAATTTATTTGTAATTTACTTATGATGTATTCAATTCATAATTATTTCACTAACTTGACACTAAAGATTGAAATTCCAAAGTGATATCACTTAATTCTCCATCAGATTCATAATCAGTTGATTTTAATTTTGATCTTGATTTCCATTTCCCATTACTATTTTTTTTGTTATTTATTTCAGATACTTCATTTATATTAAGATTAGATAGTTTAACATCTGTATGTTAGATTTAATAATTTAATTTCTAATTAATAGAATAGTAATATATTAATCCCAATGTATTATTTAATTATTTAGTATAATAGTAAAACTTACCAATAGATTCTGATTCCATCTGTAAGGTGGCAAATTTTGTTTGTTTTTGTTTGTGTTTTGTATGTAGTTTTGTATGTAGTTTTGTATGCACTTTGTATGTACTTTGTATGTACTTTGTATGTACTTTGTATGTATTTTTATATGCGTTTTATATGTACTTTGTATGTACTTTGTATGTACTTTATATGTAGTTTTGTATGTATTTTTATATGCGTTTTATATGTACTTTATATGTATTTTATATGCGTTTTATATGTATTTTATATGCACTTTTATATTTACTTTGTATGTATTTTATATGCACTTTGTATGTATTTTTATATGTACTTTGTATGCACTTTTATATGCACTTTTATATGCACTTTTATATGTGTATTTTATATGTAGTTTTATATGCGTTTTATATGTATTTTATATATGCGTTTTATATGCATACTTTCAATCTCTACTCAATTCTATAATAGTATTATTTTTATTTATATATTATAACACTATATGTAGAATAAATAATAAAATATACAATGTAATATATTTATATATAAAATATTAAATATTAATTAAGCCTTGTAATTAAGAGGGGCAGCTTCACCAGTAGCTAGATAAATAATTAGCAGATGAATAATAAAACAAATAAAATACATATAAATAAATTGTACATAGTTATACAAAAATAATTATACAATGTATAATAATATACATTGTATATACACAAACACATACGATTGCCTTTTTCCCATTTCTGGAATTTAAGATCAGTAAAAGCACGCTTTTCTGCTGAGACTCGCTCTTTTTCCTTAAGAGCACGTCTGACTGTGCGAGCTGCAATAGCAGAGTATTTGTTAAAACTGCCAGTTAGTTATCGATACTAATGTAGTGTATAATATACTATATACTGTATATATATACTTATAAACAACAATAACAAACAATACACATGATTAACTCACCTTATTCCTGCGGATTTCCAAGCTGACATTTTATTTTGTTACAATGAATATAATAAAAGTTAAAATTATTATCTTAAATCTAATTTAATAAAATAATAAAAATATAAAGAGTACAAAACCCAATCAAACTATTTTATTTCATATCCATGGTGATTTTTTTTTTTGTTGCCCGGGAAAAGACGGAAATTGTTACACAGTAAAATAAAGAAAAACCCAATATACAACAAGTACATGCAAATATACATATAATAATAATCATAATAATAACAATAATAATAACAATAACAATAATAATAACAATAATAATAACAATAATAATAACAATAATAATAAATACTATAGTGTTGAAATATACATAAACATTCGCAACATAAATATAAATACAATTCGTAAGCTTTACAAACAATTACGACGTATTACATGAACTGGTGAATTACTTCTGCAGATGAAAACACAGTAATTATATTATATGCTGTGTATTAATCTTTAACTAATACACTCTTTTTAGGTGATAACTAGTCTAATTTAAACTTGTTAATACAAATTATATTTACTATAACTTTTCCATAGATCAGATTGTTTTGATAAGTAAAACTATAGAATTATTAAAATGTTTATATTACCCTGCTTATATATATGTAATTTAAAATCTTTATTTGTATTACACAATATTTACTTTATTCACCTTTAGTAAATTACATAACGAAAATTACGATCAGAAAAACTAGATTTAACGAACGGTGATAAACTATATTAACTTATCGCTTACAATTATATTAACACTATAATAAAAAAAATTAATTTAACCGTTTTCATACTCTCTAAAATTATCTTAAATATACCACCTAACTATGTCTACCTTGTCTTATTGAAAAACTTAGTAAATAGATAAGTTTTACTCTCATTGTGCGTAACTATGTGCATATTTGTTCGATTAACTAAACTATATTTAATTGCGAAAAATATTTTAATACCCTAGCGACCATCTCGAGTATACTTATAGTTTTCGTTAACGAATTTAAACTTACTTGTTAATTCATTCTTCAGTTCAAATTTAGTTCAAACCGAAAAAAGTACAAGCAAACTTTTCAGTCAAATGTAGCATTCTGCAACCCACCAGAAAGTTCAAGCGGTTTCAATATATTTAGCGAAGTAATTTTCTATTTTAATAAAAAAAAAATATTTATTACATACAATTTTTATAAGGACCCTAGAAATGCATGCATTTATAATACATATTTAAAGTTTAATAAGTAAAAAAAAAAAAAAATAAAACTTAATCATTTGTAATTGTTTAATTATTATTTAACCAAGTGTAAATTATTTATTTTAGTTTAGATAAATTTAAATTAGAAAAAAAACACTAATAAGATACAAACAATGGTATTTAAAATAAGTAAAAACATTTAAAAATAAAAATAAAAATAAAAATAGAAAAACCATTTATTTTGACATTAAAGTTAAATCATTTACATTATTGCATTTGCTTTAATAGTAAAAAATGTTAAAATATAAAATAGATATTAAAACTAATAACAAATAAAAACAAACCAGCAAATCTGAAATTCTTTATTAAATGACATGTAAAGTAAAATAATATTTACAAAACAATTTGAATTTAATTTTAAACAGTTTCTGACTATAAAAAATAGATTACATGTTATATTAATTATACATGAAATAATTATCAATCATTATTTTTGGAAATCATTTCCCGATAAACTAGTTTTGTGGTTTATGATAACATGTTATCACTATCAGTGTTGCTAGGAACAATGTTAGACCCGATATAAGCGAGAGTCAGTCTAGAAAAATTAAACCGAGATGGGTAAGTCAAAGCAGGATAATACTTTTTTGTTTATAACACCAATTTTATGTTAAATAATATCAATATGTTTTTTCATTATAGTATATTTTTTATTTATTTTTCTGTTAGCTTTTTCACTCATTTTTGTTTATTAATAATAAAATTTTAAAAAATTCCTTTTGTATGTGTCTCATGTTCGCTCAAATATATATTTAGTAGGGTAATAGAATTCTATGTCTAATAATTGTATTTGACTAAGCAAGGCAAGTTAATTGTGCATTTACTTTCTAAATTTCAAACACACTAGCAGGTATTCTTTTCGTTTTCTACATTCACATAGCTTCTTAAATTATTAAATTATTTATTATTCTTCCTTAAAATAACTATCAAATGGTTTAATTTGAGTCATTCTAATAAGTTTTTGGAAGTTGTATCAATACGAAACTTCCTGTATATTTTACCTTTAGATAGCTTAGCTACGCACCAAGCCTATTTATAAGTTACTTTTCTACGCAAAGCTGTACAAATGCACAATTTCATAACAAAATTTGAAATTGTGCAACTAGAAAATACCAGGTAATGATCATGTGAAAAAATTTTAATGTCAGCATTTAGTAAATTCGTAATTATGTTTTATACATTGAAATTGATAATGCGTCCCCCCAGAGAAGGGTTACAGTAAAATCAATCTAACCAAATTAAGTAATTTATTTTAAACTAGGAAATTTTTGTCGTAGATCTGTACTAAAATGAAATTAAAAATAAAACATATATTATTTGAGTTCAAATAGCTTTTATTAATGATTACAAGTAAACATTTATTTTAAATATTTGAGAACATAATATGATATAAAAATTAGTCTTCACTTGAGAAAAACAAATGAAGCTTTGCCATAAAGATTATTGTTAAACTTTCTAGCATTCATGATGAATACGTAGTTATTAGATTAACTTAAGTATGGGAATTGATATCTACACCCCCTCCTTTATCCTCTCGATGTTCCACTGTAAGGGTTTACGTAAGCTACAATTTTAATGATCTACCTTATATAGTAATTCTTTGTAGAAGTGGTATTCAATTAAAATTTATTTCTTAAAGTTATACATAATGGTAATTAATTAAATTTATTGTTCATAAAATTATACTTAATAGATAGATTACAACTACTTTTCTTTTTATGATACCATGTAAAAAAAAAAAAAAAAATACTAAACGTTTTTATTAAGATTATTAATTGTACTAGGATTATTATGCGTTAGGATAAAAGCATAGTAAAAATACAAAATAATCGTAGACATTAGCTATATTTTGATTTTAAATTCTTATTAAAAATTAATAAAAAAAATTTATGAGAAAATATAGAAGTCATGTTTAGTTTTCTACGCTAATATATATAATTTGTATTTTTTCTAATAGATATATATGTATATACTTTTTTTTTTTTTTTAATTTGAAACAAATCATAACAAAACTTTAAAACTTTAAAACTTTAAAAATATAAGTAGTTTAAAGCTGTAAATTAAAAAATTTCAATTAAATTTCAATTAATACTATTTCTATAAATAATTACTATATGCAGGAATAAATAAGTTTTTCGTTTATGTAAACCATTATAGGGGGCCTCGAGGGGATAAAGGAGGGGGTGTAGATATCAATTTCCTATATTAATACTTAAATCTAAGTTGCTAGGTAACAAGGTTGATAATATTTATTAATACTAATCTTAGTTTTTTCTTTTCTATGTACGAAGTTATCAGGTCTATTTATATTCTGGAATGAGGGATTAAAATAACAGAAGACAGAATAAATATTCAGGGATTGAATGAGTTAATTTTGTTATTAGTGTTAATCATTTAAGTGGCTGGTTTAATTAATTTTCAGTGTCTTAGTGTATTTAGTATATGTTGTTATAAAAAGTAAAGTTAAAAATAGTTGGTATAAAGATTCTATTTTACACTTATATATGTTAATTTAAAAACTCTAATATAAATTGGCCTTCTTGGCTCAGTGGTAGTAGCGTCGCACTTGTAATGCGAAGGTCGGTGGTTCAAATCCGCCAGAAGGCATTATTTTTTTTATTTATTTTTTGCATTATTTTGTTAACCTATTTTTAAGTATTATTGTTGAAATATAAATAAGTTATTACTATATTTGCATTACATAAAATAACCCCAACTTCCCCATTACTAATTGTCCATGGCTTTCTTGCATGGATGCTTATAACTGTACTTACTATTTATACAAATTATGGACTTTTAACTTATACCGTACCGTAGTATATACAGTAACGAGACAGGTAGAGTAACGAGACAGCATCCGAATAAGGCAAGAGAATGTAAATCACGTGTTCCGTTGCTATAGTATATATTTAATTAAAAAAAGTAGACATTTTAGTTGTTTATTACAAAGTTTCAAATTAAAAAATAATTTTATTAAGAAATAGAAGTGTATTTTAGTTTTTATTATTCAATATAAATGTTTTTAATTTATTTAAAAAAGCATAATCAGATTAGTGACATAAAACAATGTAAAAAATCCTTTTTTATATTCGTAAAACGACGTAAACACAGTTCTAAGTAATATATTTATAATAACTGGAAATACATTAGATAAACATTAAAATTTTAAGTTACATTCTCTTGCCTTATTTGAAAGAAAATGATGACTAAATGATTATGTACTTTTACATTCTCTTGCCTTATTCAGACGCTGTCTCGTTACTCTACCTGTCTCGTTACTGTACCTACTACGGTACCGTAGTATATACAGAAACGAGACAGCGTCCGAATAAGACAAGAGAATGTAGCTTGAGAATGTAATGATTATCTAATATACTGCAGAAATTTACAAATGTAATATTTAATTTGGAATTACGTAGTCTTACGACGACAAAAAAGTAGTTTTCACAATATTTTATATAATTAATTCAATAATATTTTTCCATATAATTTGATAAAATTTATGTTAATTATTATAAACTAGAATACTATTCTAAATATTGTTAAAATGACTTTTTAATTTGAATCTTTGCGATATACAACTAAAATTTTTACCTTATTCAAGTAAATAAATATTGTGGTTACAATTCACGTGATTTCAATTTTCTTGCCTTATTCGGAAGAAAGTAATTACTAAGGATTTACAAAGTTTTACATTCTCTTGC